>CAUYSK010012092.1:0-95136 GCA_963575035.1 Avahi laniger | reverse complement strand
AACCCCCACGTTCCTCCTCCACCCTCAGGTGTCAGCCCCCACGTTCCTCCTCCACCCTCAGGTGTCAGCCCCCAAGTTCCTCCTCCACCCTCAGGTGTCAGCCCCCACGTTCCTCCTCCATGCTCAGGTGTTAGCCCCCACGTTCCTCCTCCACGCTCAGGTGTCAGCCCCCACGTTCCTCCTCCACGCTCAGGTGTCAGCCCCCACGTTCCTCCTCCATGCTCAGGTGTCAGCCCCCATGTCCCTCCTCCAGGCTCCGGTGTTAGCTCCACGTTCCTCCTTCATCCTCAGGTGTCAGCTCTCAAGTTCCTCCTCCACTCTCAGGTGTCAACCCCCACGTTCCTCCTCCACCCTCAGGTGTCAGCCCCCACGTTCCTCCTTCATCCTCAGGTGTCAGCTCTCAAGTTCCTCCTCCACCCTCAGGTGTCAGCTCTCAAGTTCCTCCTCCACGCTCAGGTGTCAGCCCCCATGTTCCTCCTCCACGCTCAGGTGTCAGCCCCTATGTTCCTCCTCTACACTCAGGTGTCAGCCCCCACGTTCCTCCTCCTCGCTCAGGTGTTAGCCCCCACGTTCCTCCTCCACGCTCAGGTGTCAGCCCCCATGTTCCTCCTCTACACTCAGGTGTCAGTCCCCACGTTCCTCCTCCACCCTCAGGTGTCAGCCCCCACGTTCCTCCTCCACTCTCAGGTCTTAGCTTGCACACTTCTTCATACTCAAGTCTGAACTTGCATGTTCCTCCAACTTAGACTGTCTTAGGTCTCCATTGGGTATTTTCTAAGTGCCTTGAACTTCCACCTAGCCTGGTACTCTTCACCCTTTATGATAATTATTTCTCCAAATTGTCCCCTTTCTAGACTGCTCACTTTAAGAAACCCTGTCTATCCTATCACCACTGTATCCCAAGGCCTGTGTCAAACCTGATATATAAAAGGTACTCTAAACACACATATTAAACGAGGGCCAAAGAATGAATTTTCTTTCTCTTCATGACTTTCTTTCCTGGGCACTGCCATGGCAATTGGCCCAAAAGCCCCAAAGATGTTCTAGTTAAGTCACTTAATTAACTAAAATGCTAAGTGGTAGAGAGATTGAGAGGGTGGCAGATGGGTTCCAGACCGTTCTGGGACAGTGAGGTTGTTAGATGTTGTCAGCACATTACAGCTCAGAAAGATAACTCCTCTGGTCAAATAACTAGTTAAAAAGCAAAAAGTGAAGAGTCTTTCAACTTTTAACCAAATAGGACACTCAATCTTTCTCACTTCGATCTCTTGATTCATTAGCTAAAGTTCATTTCCAACTGCCTAATGCCCCAGGATAGCAGGATACCCCATTCCCCAACATCCTACAGTGCCCTTGAGCAGTTGCACAGTACTCCGCATGGCTAAACCACACACCCCTGGGGATGTTCTGGGGTCCCAAAAGCAGGGGACAGCCAAGAGGCCAGCAGGGAAGTCTGAGAAACCCACCTGTTACTGCAGATTCTACTAACTCAAGGAGATATGCATTAGAGACTCAGAGAGATGCCCATTAAATGTGATTTACATGTAAGACGTACTGCAACCAAGCTTCCTACATTTTCAGAGGCAGCTACTGCAGCTGAACAATTACTTTTCCAGTCAAAATAGTTAGAAGACTTCATATTTACAAAAAATAAAACAGAAATATAATTTTGGGTTCAATCTGCTTTTGCTAACACAAAATAAAGCAAAATAATTGTATTGTTTTATCAAAATAGTCATGATTTAAAATGTTCCTTTGACCAAAGAGCAGTATTCTCTAGCAGGGAAGGTCATCCTATTCCATCCAGCCTTTAAGATCAACTGAGCTGACTTTGGTGAACAATAGCATGTTAGGAGTTCCCTTGGCCATCCTCAGACATGCCCATTTTTTGTGCAGCCACCTAGCTCCCATTCCGCATCCCATGGCCCCTTACCTTCCAGCGCCCTTTCTTTCCTTGCCAAAAATTGGGCAACAGAGTCAAACTAGCCAACTGGACTGTTTTCCGTAGATCTGGATCTTGAGTGCAATGCCTCGAGGATGGAGAAAGAATGCACCCATTCTAGCCACAGTGCCCAGGGAAAAATGCTGGGTGCCTGTTCTTGTCCCTCTCCTGGTTTTCTATCCCCCTGCCCCTCTGTGAGCTCCTCACATCCCTTCATTACCTTTGTACTTAAGGTGGCCGAACTCGGTTTCTGTTATTTACAACCAGAGAATCATGGTACAAACTCAGATCCTCATTTGAAGACATTTTAAAGTTTAAAGCTATCATTATTTTAGGTTTATGACACGATATTAAGTTTAAGAGGAAAAATGCAAAACTATAGGTACATTGATAGCATTTGGATTAAGACAAAACCAAACGACTGTGTTTACAGAGAGTAAAAGACTGCAAGAAAATTTACTAAATGCTGTTATGTTAAGACAAGGGGGTGCCTGATTGCTTTTTATTTTCTCTGCATTCCAGATTATTTGTGATATGGCACATTATGATGGAAATATTAATGTATGATAAATAAAGTATAAAATGAAGGATATATTATCTAGTATTAAAGACAATATAGTATTTTGACCTTCTTCCAAAAGTTACAAATGTATTACTTGGTCTCTTGTTCCAAATTTCTAGTTCAATTTCCTGCCAGGATTCTCAATGCACAGTAGCGGGGTCAGCTCTTAATCAACTCTTAATCATCGTGGTGAGGAGCTGGGATGGCGTGGGCTCGCAGCAATCATCTCTCGGTAAGAACAGCCGCCCTGCAACACATTTTAGAACTAAAGATGAGTCACTCGAAAATACGCTTGCTGGTGGGATTTTGCAAAAAGTCCTACCAGTGACTGGTGGAAGCCAAGGTACACGGGAGCCCACCAAAGTGAAAAGCCAGCTCTAATCCACAGAGGTTTTCAAAGGCTGAAGAAGACTATTTCCTTCTTTTAGGTTAATTAATTCTAAATTAAGAATTTATTTGGAAATCGAAACAGACAAGAAAGCTCATGCTTATTGTTCTGTCTAAGAATAAACAGGACAAGGAAGGTAAAATCTGAGCCGACTACATGATTTTCGTGTTAATGTCTGCTTATCTTTAAGCAGGAAGGCTTTAGTACCTTTATTTCCTGTGTGTATTAGTTTTCTATTGCTGCTGTAACAAATCTCCACAAGCTTAGTGGTTTAAAGAGAACACAAATTTATTCTCTTTGCTATGGTTTGGATGTTTGTCCCCTCGGAACTTTATTTTGAAATTTGATCTCGAATGTTGGAAGTGGGAACTAATAAGTGTTTGGGTCATGGGGGCGGATCCCTCATGAATAGGTTAACGTTCTCCCTTGAGGGTGAGCGAGTTCTTACACTATTAGTTCCTGAAAGAACTGGTTCTTAAGAAGAGCCTGGCACCTCCTCCCTCTCTTCTCTTGCTCCCTCTTGCCAGGTGATCTCTGCACGCACCAGCTCCCCGTCACCTTCTGCCATGAGTGGAAGCGGCCCAAGGCCCTCACGAGAAGCAGATCTAATCTTGAACTTTTCTGCCACTGAAATCATGAGCCAAATAAACTTTCTTTCAGCCTCTGGGTTTCCTTTATATCAACACAAAATGGACTAGAATGATTTTAGAGTTCTAGAGGTCAGAGGTTCACAATCAATCTCACAGAACTAAAGTCAGGAGGGCTGGTTTCTTCTGGAGGGTTTAGGGAGAATCTACCCGCTTTGGTTTGAATGTCCCCTCCAAAACTCGTGTTGAAATTTATTTGCCATTATAATGGTATTAAGAGGTGGGACCTTTAAGAAGTGATTAGGTCATGAGGGATCTGCCCTCATGAATTGATTAATGATGTTACCTTGGGACTGGGTTAGTTATCTCAGCAGTGGGCTCCTGATAAAAGGATAAGTTCAGCTTCCTGTCTCATTCTGTCTTGTTTGCCCTTCCACCAAGGAAGCATGAAGCAAGAAGACCTCACCAGATGCAGCCCTTTGATCTTGGACTTCCCAGCCTTCAGAACCATGAGCCAAATAAAGTTTTATTATTTGCAAATTACCTGGGATGTGGTATCCTGTTATAGTAGAGGAAAGCAGACTAAGAACTATCCTTGCTTTTTTCAGCTTCTAGAGGCTGTCTTCATTCCGTGGCTCTGGGACTCTACATCATGTCACCTTTTCCCTCCTGCTTCTGTCATTACACAGCCTTCTCTTATCTGACTCTAACGCTCTTGCCTCAAGGATAAGGATCCTTGTGATTACATTGGGCCTCTACAGGATAATCCAGGATAATCTCCCCATCTCAAGAACTGTAACTTAATTACATCTGTTAAATCCCTTTTGCCATGTAAGGTAACATTCACAGGTTCCAGGGATTAGAACATGGACAACTTTAGGGGAAGAACAGACATTACTCAACCCACCACAAATACTTTGAAATTAACAAGTATTTTTGAAAATATAAAGAACAACTTTTTTTAGTTATTGAAATTATGTTAATGTCTTTCATGTGTGATAATTATACTATAATATGGCAAAAAGTACCCAGATTAGAGAACGTTCATCTTTTAATTGCTTCATCAATTGTTCTGATGGAGATGAAAATTTAAAATAAAATCAGCATTCGTTTCGTAGATATGAGGCCAATAATTTTTAATAATAAAACTATGTTTTAAAATTAAAAATTGATTAAGTTGAGTCTTGTTGACTCGATTAGTAATGAATCTATTTTATTGCAGGGAATCAGAATTTCTAACTATTACTTACATCCTCCATACATGTTCTTTAACTTGTGTGATAAGTGAAGGATTCTCATTAGCATCCTTTCTGTTAGTCTGAAGAACTGCAAAGTGTTAAATACAAGTATAATATCACTCCAGCTCAGAAGTGCTTCAGCCTTTACCAATCTGCAACCCAGTTAAGAACTACGACGTAAGGAACCACACCTGAGCCTCCAAAACAGGAGGTACTGAAGATCCCCCTTAGTGTCTGCATTGCATTTCAAGGAGAGCCCACTCACATAGAGGCACATGGCTTTGACTTTGGGCATCATTCTAATAAACATGATTATCTGATTTCCCAAGGAGATAAAAGTTGATAGAAGTATCAAGTTAGAGGTTGGGGCTTGTAGAGTATTTTACTATAGGTGGACACAATGACCTCGCAACAGGGAGAGCCTGGAGATTAAGGAATATGCAGGAATATCAAATGTGCATGCGCACAAACACACATACGCACACATGCACACACACGCACACGTACCAGACACACTTTCCAAGACTTCATTCCAAAAGACAAAAAAATCCCCCTTGCCCTGCAGAGTCCTCTGAACAAGTGAAATAATTATTCAAAAAGTTTACTTTGAATTGCCTAAAAAAGACATGTGACGTTGGGTCAACATTTCTTAAGAAAACAGGGATGTATTTGTGTTATTTTGGAAAGAGTTTCATAAAAATTAAGTTTTTTTATTTCCTAATTTGCTTGAAACAATAAAGTCTCAACCATGCAGAAAACTTGGTTCCCTTAAACGACTTACTTTCTGGTATCCAGGCAGGTATGACTGTTTTTTGTAAATTAAATTTTTATTAATTTGCATTCTACTCTTTCAGAATTTTTGATAATTTTATCTCAGCTGGAATGACTAAAATTTTGCCTTTGTATAATCTACAAAGAAAGGGTTTGCCAAGCAAACTAATAACATAAATAAGACTTCAGAGAGATGGTCTGCTTATTTAAAAATGTAAATAAAAATCATTTCTTTGAAATGTTTCTATGCAAATAGAAGCTACTTAGATATTTTCTATTCGTTACTCTTAATGTGGAAACATCTCATTATCAGTTTCAGTTTACGTACCTGAAATAGTTTTTAAAAAGTATTTCTTTAAACATATTTAAAATTCAGACTGATGACCTCTATTTGTCCAAATTAATGACTCTCTGTCATTACATTGTAATTAAATCAGTGATGACCAAATAATTGGAAAACTAAGCAAAACCAAAAGATTTTTAAAAGACACAATCACCATTTATGATCACAATTCAAGATATGAATTATATCTAAAAGCTTTATTTTGTTAAGTTAAAAAGATCGAAAACCATTTTCAATTGAGAAATGCAGTCTAATATATTTAACACCCAGCAAAACGTACAAAACCTTCACGATTATTTTCCAATATCCAAATTTTTCTCCCACAGCCTTACCTAAAAACACAATTTCACATTCTGTAAATCATAAGCATCATAACCAACAGATGATAAACCGAACTTGGAGATGTAAGAGAGTTTGAATGTGTCTAGAGAGATAACCAGAGACCTGGAGTTGCTCACATAGATGCAGATGGAAACGCATGGAGATGAATCCAGAAGGTTAGGGTTAGTATTTAACATTTTCTAATTTAAAGCTGGTTTAGCATCTTGTTACTTTATGTTCAGAAAAGTTTATAAAAGGCAATTGTATCTGATTACACAAACTATGTAAGAAAAAGAAATTAAATTCAGCCAAACAATTATTTTGATTCCTCTAGCAGCTGAATTTGGCCAATCCAACTGTTTATAACCAGATAGTAATTGGTAACTACTCTTGATTTCTAAACAATTGGTTATTTCAATGTTGGTTTAAAAAACAAAAAGCTTTGAAGAAATAATATTGTATCTGGGATTTGCTTTGAATTGATCGTGGAGTAGAAATGGATTATTGTGGATGAAATTAAAAAATCAGACGGGCCATAAGTTGATAACTGCTCAAGTTCGGTGATGCATGCACAGAGATTTGTTATAGCATTCTCTCTGCTTTTGGTATTTTGGCATTTTCTGAAATAAAAAAGAAAAAGGAAAAACCATCTGTGTTGAAGATAGTTGAAAGAAAATGAGACTACTTGCTAGCTTAGCTAGGCAACCTCAGCCCACCTGCAGTTTTCATGCGATTAGGTACAAGAAATTCCTGGGTGAACAACTATGAGATTTCTATGTAATGATAATTCTGTGATTTTCCAAGCCGTGGGCCCCTCATTGGGTGAGAATTGACCATGATTCAATGTCTGATTCTCAGTGAAAGTGGGCACATATGTATGAGCACACCTACACCTGCACATTTAAAAACGTATAATTACACCCCTACCTTGTTCCCAAAAGAATTTAAGATATTTGTGCACATGTGAACTAAAACTTAAATTAGTTTTGCCATTTAAAATTTCTCTCCCTAAAATAAAGCTCCATGAATATTTATTTGCTATTTGCATAAAAAAGGCAAACACCTTGTCATGAGACCCTTTTGTTCAGCTGGCTCACATCACTCAAGCTCATAATGAGCAACTTTCCTACTTACACACAGAATGTTAGGTGTGCTTTTCAGTGAAATGTGATTAAGATCAGAAAAATTGCTTTTCTTCAGTGACATCCAGTTGAAACTCTCATTTCATGGTTCCTCAGATTGTTTTTGGTCACGAAAATGGCAGCTCACACCTTGTACCTTTACACATGTAACTGCAGTTGTTCTACGACCTCCCGTCTAGAAAGGCACTTTCTGCTGGAGATCGTCTGCATTCTCTCTTGTCATCTCAATACCCATCATCAATGAAAGTCTCGGAATCAAGAAGTAGAAAGTGATTTCCTTGCTACACTGGAGCAAAAGGAGTCAAACCACCAAAGACGATTTTGACAATTTAAAGGTTAAGAAGTTGGACAAGAAAAATATTCTGTTCAAGCACCACCCGTAGGGATATTACCCCATCACACCCACGTATAACCAGTCTGCAGACTGAATCCCACTTCACTGAAATTCTCTTAGTCTGCAGGCAATCGGAGCTTGACCATCTGGGCGACACAGCAGGGCAGGGCACACTCCGGGAATGAACACTCCAGCCTGAGGGACGCAGGAACTCAGGAAATAGTGGAAATTCATTGCAAACCAAATTAACCTGGAATAAGGAATTACAGTCACTTTTTCCCATTCAATATGACTGAACAGCTATCAGTGCACTATCGGCTATCAGGCACTAACCACAGGTTAAGAATTCAAGGACGCCTAAGTCCTGGTTCCCATCCTTACTGTGCCTCTGAGACCTATAATATGTCCTATCAACAAGGACAATTTTTATTAGATATAATTGTGAACATTTAATAGATCAACCAATGGGAGCAATGAAAAGTTGGTAAATGTGGTCACTGATGAACAAATTTCCCTCAAGAGCCATTCGGAACAGCCTAGAAAATTAGTTTCAAGCATGCAGACCAGAGAGAATTCTCCAAATTATTTGGGAGGCATTGAACATCAGTCCTGCCCTCAAACCCTCCCCACTGGCTTTCTTGATTGTCCACTTAGTGGGTCAGGCACCAGCCAGGTGCTTTAGATCACTGGCTCTCACCTAGGCTGCATTTTAGAATCACCTGGAAAGAGAACTCTTAAAGCTCCCAATGCCCAGGTGAAACCCCAGACTCATAAAGTCAGAATTTCTAGGTGTGGAGTCCAAGTACCAATATTTTGTTAAACTCCCCAGATGATTCGAATATGCACCCAAGTTGAAAAGCCAGTACTTCAGCTATATAATCTCATGTAATTTTTAAAACAACCCTAAGAGACAGGCATTTTTCTATCCCTATTCTGTACAGGAAGCAATAGGCTCAGACAGGTTTCTGAATTTACAGGTGGTTTCTAACCTATCTTTGTCTGATTCCAAAACTAAGGTTTGAACAAGTGCTTTCATGGCATTGTTTAAAGAAAACAGTTATTAAAACGCTGATTTGATTCTGATGTATCAAAACTCAATGACACATCAACAGACTAATTTACTAACCTTGGAAGCAAAAAACAGGACCTCTAGTGAATGTAACTCAGGAAAACAATTTTTTGAAAGGAGAGGAGGTTGAGTGTTTTGGATGTTGGGTTATAAGGACACTATGATGCCTTAGTTCCATACCTTGAAAGCTGTCTCCAGGCTGAATATTAGGTTGACTGCATTGTACTGAAATGATCATTGTCTGGTTAGGGCCTGAAGGGTCGGTGCCATTTCCCTTGAAGAGGAAGAAATTGCCCTTATCTATACACAGAATGTTGGTGAGAGAAGGAACTCTTTTTTTTCTCTTACTCAGGGGTTCCAGGGGTCAGTGGTAGAGAAAAACTGGCACATGCCTTAGGGGGGCCAAGCAGCACTTTGTATTCTTAAACCTGGCTATATATCCTAATCCTTGGTGACAGCTTTTTAAATATGCAAATTCCCAGGCCTCACCCCAATTCTACAGACCAATCTCTAAGAGTGGAACAGAAATATTTCTTTTTATAAAGCTCTCCTAGGTGGAAATAACTTAGCTAGGGGACCACAGACTGAAGATGAGCAAGCTATATTTTATCAGCTAAGTAACACATGACAACATCTTCCTCTCTGTGCCTATGTTGTTCTTGTCATCCCCCAGCCCACAGCAGAGCCTTTTTAGACACTCTAGCCTAGTCTGTTGTGTGCTATGGGTTGTGTGCCCATGCGTGTGCCACAATATTAGAAGAGAAGTAACACTATCCGTAGACTAGGGTGGTGGCCAAAGTCGTATCTGTGAAAGCTCCCCATTATGAGTTAAATTGAAGAAAAACCTGTTTCAAATCATGGCCATTACTGTGGGCTTAGACAACAACCTTCATCTCTCTGAGTTCTGGTTTCCCCACCTGTCAAATGGTAAATGAATAAAGAATGCATATAATGCATTTAATTCAATGTCTATAGATGCCCAATACACAATGTTTTTAAAAACCTAGCTACCTTCTCTATATGGTAATAAATAAAGATTCTGTCTTCACTGTCAGATTTTTGCTATGAAATGCAGCAATGTCCTCCTATCCCTGGTCAAGGAGAACCATGCCCAGGGGGAGGACATGAACAACCCACTAGGCAGTGCAGCAGCGCAAGGGAATAAGACCCAGGTCAAGCAACGGACAGCTACAAAAGCACAAATTTGTATTTGAGCGACAGAGGATTCATTATTCATATTTCATAATAAGTCTAGGTTGCAGAAAATAATTCAAAGTTGGAGTCTTTAATCTGCCAGTATGTACTATGTATGTAAAATAAAATGTAATCTACATAAAGCTTTCTGGGGAAATCATCTCCTGAATTAGACAAGATCCAGTATTTGCCTTTATCAAAGAGATTTTTGATGTAAAACTAAGTACAGAGGTGAATTATATGCTGGGAGCTCTGCCAGTTATCATTTTCCAAATCTTCTCATTAATTTGCCCCTTAACAAACCACCAGTGGTTACCATCACACTCAGCAACTCTTTGCTGTATTTGCCACGTCCACGGCTTTGAGATGAGTGACGGGGCTGGTTTGCGGGGAGCATGGGGAATTGGGATGCATAAAGAGAACTAGAGCATTCTCCCTGCCAGAAGAGCCAAGCAGCCCAGTCACACTAAGCCCGTCTCCTTTCTGCAGCTCGGAGGCCCGCACCATCTGTCTGGCCTCACCTGGCCTCACCTCCCGCTGCTCTCCCATTGCTCCCTCTGCTCCCGCCTCACTAGGCTCTTCGCTCTTTCTTGGCCCAGCTCGTTCCCACATCGGGACCTTTGCCATGTAGCCCCCTCTGCCTAGAGTGCCCTCCCAGCCCCCCTGCTGTGCACAGACCCTACTGCTCTTGATTGGAGGGGTGGAAGCACTAATGTCAGCTCTTCTGGGAGGCTCTCTCCTGACCATCCAGTTCTAATTAGCATCCCCTTTTCTCTTCTCTCTGCTAATCTCTCTAGTCCTCTGCTGAATTCCTTCATCCTATGAAGCCTCTTACCACTGAGTATTATTTTCTTTGTCTGTTAACTGGGGTTTTATTTGTCTCCCTCACAAGAATGCAAAGCCCACTGTGATATTCCAAGTGCTTGGAGAATGGTTGGTGCCTGATAAAGACTCTTAAATAAATAAATGAGCAGCAAATCATATAGCAAAGCAAGAGGAAAGATTCAAAACTACAGAAATTAAAGAGATTGGAGGTCAGAGGAGGAAGAGACAACCCCCTGGTGCTGGGGTGAGATGTTGGGATCCCTTTCCTGAGTGGCAAAGGTTAACAGTCTCACTGGACTTGTGGGAAGGGGCGTTAGCCACATCTCTAGTGGTCTCTTGGCAGAAAGCCACAGGGGTAATCATCTAAGAAGCCACTGGATATTTGCGGTGTCTCAAAAAGATGCCAGAAAACAGTATCTTGTTTTCAGGTCCCCTGGGTCCCATTTTATCATCTTGAACTTGACTCTGAGGCACTCACCGTGAGTGGCCCTGAAAAGCCATCCCTTAGTGCCTATAGCATCCTTGTTCTTACACTGAGCAAGAATAATTCACATTTATTGAGCACCTATTTATGTGCTAGGATTGGCATTATCATTTAATGCCCACAGCAACCCTATAAAGCAAATCTTACTGAGGAAACTGAGGCAAAAAGTAGTTAAGTGACTTACCAAGGCCATCTAAGTTAGGAATTGATAAGGCTGGGGGTCGACGCAGGCATCTGACTTCAGAGCCTGTTCTTTGAGACCCTGTGAGACGCTGCCTCCCAAAGCTGTTCATACACACTGTTGGTTGATTTTACTCCTACCACTCTAGCCCAAATGGAGTTTGCTAAATATTTAAAAGCAGTTCTTTAGTTTGACAACCTATTTTGGGGAACTTCATTAATCTTCTCTTTTGAGAATGTGGGAGCTCAATTAATTTCTCTATGACAGTGCTGTGATCTTCACATGCACTGCAATGCTCTTAACAACCTGACTGTTCAGCACTTCTCCCAGGACAGGAGAAAATCCCTTCATGGTCTTACCCAGCTTTGGGGCCACATGGTCAACCCGCTGATTTGTTAAAAGTCTTTAAGAGGTGTCCTTCTACCATTTGAGAAATCCTCCTCTTCCTCCTCTTTCTTGACAGGATGCCTTTGGATTTCTTCCCCACCTTGGCTGGTATACAATCTCAAATTAAAACGCCAGCTGGAAGACTGACACACACGCAGTCACATGCCACAAGCTCACATGGAAGTAGCAAATCCTGCTATTCCTGAGAGATCGCTGGTATCACACAAGGGTGACAAGGCACTAATCCTTAGTCGTTCTCATCCAAAATGATGCAGAGGCAAAAAAGCACACCTTCCCTGAAAACTCAGAAGTGGCGTTGGCTTTTCTGGTTTGGTGTTGGCATATAGTTGTTGCAACTGTCCACACAACTTGTGTGTAGAAGGGGAATGAATCTTTTTGGCTAACTGTGCAGAATATGGCGACACCAACATCTGGGACTGTTAGGAAAGAGTTTGGGGAGACAAGAGCCCCCTATTGTCTCTTCCCCACTTGGCTCTCACAGGAACAGGTATTCCCAGAGCTGCTTTTCATTTCAAAAGTCTTTATTTTGACAAAATATGCACAAAGGATTAAAAAGGGCCCAACACAGTATTCCACACAGTGTTACAGAATACCATGTTGCCAGAAATGTGTGCTTTTTCTACCCTAGATCTGTTGCAATTCAAAATTGATTTTTTTTTCTCATTAGCCTATAGAAAAATATAAATTTGTTTTTGGCCAAGTTCTAGAAAACCACTGAAAGACATTTTTCATTTTAGGCGAAGCATCGAAAATTCTACCTTTTTTTCCCAGTTGCTTTTTATGACCAAGCCATTCCAACACGTTCTTTTGGAGACATTTCTAAAAGCCTGTGGTCAGAAACAGGCAGAGCTGAATCTTCTTACTGAATGGAGAATTTTCCCATCCACCCTGAGATATGTTAGCAGGGGTCTCCTAGAGGTGGAGATCCCACGAAGGCATGACCAGTAATGAAAGACATTAGATCCTGAATACAGTTACCACATTGGGTGACCATCACAGTTTGTTTGGAAAAGAGTTTTGCATAATCTACTAATGTCAGACATATTCATACCTTATACCCCAGCCATTTTCATTCCCATAGAATCAGAATTTTCCAAAGTGGAGCCCAGTCATTGTCATTCTATCAAATGCTTCAGATATGTAGACATGTGTAAGAATGTTCACAGCAGGGCTATTTATAATAGTGAAAAGGTGAAAACAACCATAATGTCTATCAACAACAGAATGGATAAACTCAGGTCTAGTCACACAATAGAATTCTACACGGCAATTAAAATGAAAAACTCTTCACACACGTGGTGTTGGGTGAAAGAAGCCAGACACAGAGGAATACATATTGTTCAAGTCCATTTGTATAATAAAGTTCAAAAGTCTTGACCAGTGGTGGATACTCTGGTGTTCACTCTGCCATTGTTACCTGGGCTATGTATTTGTGTTCGGTACACTTCGTCATATGTGAGTTACACTGCATAATAAAAAATGATTTTTAAAAGAAAATAAATAGGGAGGAATTAAAGTCCATGCATATGGTCCATATTCTCAATTTGGGAAAAAAATTGGCTTCATCATGTTCATCCTTTTTCCCATTTAAACCTGTGTGTTTGAAGCTAGAAGCCAAAGGCAAAAGCAGATCTTTCCAGGAGGCTTTGTGATTGCTCTAAATCGAATCAGCTCCAGAGTTCTGACTCTACTTACAAAAATTACCTAGTGTTGAACTTTCGAGTTCCAAATTCCATGTGATCAACTTCCCAAAGGCTTTTTACTTGATGAACAAATTGCATGCCAAGAAAGCGTCAAAATTCTATCAAGCTTAATTATGCAATTTCTGTCTATAAATGACATACCTCCTGTACCCTACGAGACCCACCCTGCACTAATAGGATGTGACAGCTGCATCGCCAACAAAGCCTCCCCCGCCTTCAGTTCGCTTCAGAGGTGAGTGTCTCCTGCTTGGGAGGCACTGACAGCCCCCTTGAGAAATGAGAATGCTGTAAAGTCCCAAATCAGAGACAGCGTGACCGGCCAGCTCACGCAAGGACCGTCCTACCCTGGTGGGCCACATCAGTGGGGTGAGGAGCGAGGTGGGGTTCATCACATTCTCACCTTTTCCACCAAAGTGCATTCCTGTTGGAAGCTGTGGCATTCGTTTCATGAAGTGTGTTTTTTTCAATAGGGTAGAAAGATTTTTTTGCCACGGTTGTATGCAATGTATTTCTGTCCCCTGGCCAGGGAACCAAAAAGTACCTCCTCTGTGAGCCTCTGGCATTGAGGACTTGTCTAGAACCTCATGTTGTAACCACCCCTAAGGCGAAGGGGAAAATACCTGCTCTCCAGGTTCTCCTTGTCTCTTTACTCTCTTTGAATGAATAAACAAGTGACTGAAAGCTAAGGTTTCTGAGTCTTAACAGAAATAAAAGTTCTTCCAGTGTTGGCTACGCACACATTCTTTTCCAATGTATTTGGGTTGGGGAAAGGAAATATCCAGTGAACTGGAAATAAACGGGAATATTTCCCTCCACAACTCCCCTGAATCATACACCCAATCCCTTGCTCCATTTTCACTTGCTTTGAGTTCAAAGGAAGATACCAGAAAAAAACAGAGTAGAGATTAATCAGCCTACACAGCCTGGGATACAGTAACAGGACAAGGGTGTTTACATATTTTTTACTAGTGTTATCAAAACAACTCTTCTCTCTACAAAGGTACAAATTCTAGTCAAGGCTACAATATTCCTTTGGTGCTGATTCTACTGAAAACATTTTGTAAACAGTTATTTTGAAATTATATTTGCATGGGCTGTGGCCCTATTGAACACAAGTGTTGGGGGAAGTGTTTGTGGATGATTTCCTAGAGCTGTTTCAAAGGAAAGGGTGTGTGTTTTCCCTGATAGATTGTTAACGAGAAAGAAAAGAGAAAATGTCAGGAATAATAAAAGGAAATCGAAGGTGGAAAAATTCTCTAAACTAGGGGTTTTCCAAGTGTGGCTTTTGACTGGCAGCCTCCACGTACCTGGGACCTTTTAGAAATGTAAATTCTCCACCTCACTTCAGACCTCAGAATTTCTAGAGGTCCTCAGGATTTTTAAGTATGATTCCATTTTCACTTTCTTTCTTCATGTAAAAATAGCTACTAACATGTTTGAATTTCTGTCAAGTCATCACTTGGGGCACTTGTGTGAATGGACCCTGTCCTCCTCATTCTAAAGCATACGGTTTCACATTCATACGGAATGACCCAGTTCTGCCTCAGGCTGCTCAGCGGCTCACTGATCTGGTTTTCCCATAGCTGGGAGAAGAAAAAGGAAAATTACCAATGCAATTTCCCCTCAAGAAACAGCTTGTTTCTCATCTTTAATTAATTGTTCTTTTTTCCCCCCGGAAATTCTATTATGAGTTAAACCAGGAGTCCCTGAGCCTCTGTGAGACAAAGGAGCTATTTTTTCTATCCCTGAACATTCAAGATCTCCTGGGAGAAGGGGGTGGGCTCGGTAGAGGGAAGGGGGAGGGGGCCTGGGTAGGTGGGAGGAGGTGCAGTGAAGTCCAGAGCAGGAGGGTAGGCAGGGAGGAGGACCACGAGAGGTACCCTTGGGTGGAAACAGATCTGGAAGCCACGGTGCGAGGAGGTCTATCCGACTCTATTCCAGATGTTCTTTGTCTTCATAAAACCATTTGGGGGCCCTTTTTGGTAAATTTGAATAAATGAAACAGCATTTTGTAGTAGTAGATGGTCTCTCTTTCCAGTAGTACTGCTATCTTTGTTCCATTTCATCACAGAACTATTAGTTATTCGACAGGTGCCTGTGATTTCAGTATGAAGGATTACAATGGCAAGGAAGAGCACACATAAAGAATTCTATCTTTCCCTCAACCATTCCTGATGATTACAGGAAGGAGGGAAAACCCAAAACATTCATGAAACCAAGAACTGCTCTGGGAAACCCTAGATAATTCCTCCGATTTCCCTAACAGGTGTTTCCACAGGACGGGGATGTACACGACCTGAAAGTCAGGGGACCAGGGGTCCATTTCCAGCTCTGTCAGGGAGTCATGGGGGGATTGGACAAGAGTCCACATGACCACCCAGAGCCCCTGGCTCCATGTCTATAAAATAAAGGGTTGAGATTTCCGTATCAAAGGCCCGTTTCAGTTCCAGCTCCCTAAGAATCTATAAAAACTTAACAGCCAATAAGTGGAAACAACCCAGATGGCCATCGATAGATGACTAGATAAAGAAAATGTGGTATATCACACAATGGAATATTATTGAGCCATAAAAAGGAATGAAGTACTGAAACGTGCTACAACGTGGATGAACTTTATAAACACTAGGCTAAATGAAAGAGGCCAGTGACAAAAGACCACAGAGCATGTGACTCCATTCCCAGAACAGGAAAGTCTATAGAGAGAGAAGGTAGAGTACTGAGTGTGTTGCAGAACCCCAAATGTAGGCTCATGTACCTGATGGCAGTTAAAGCCAAATACTGTGAAACAGATGCTTGGAGATAAAGATTTAATCGATTTGGCCGAAGTGAGAAGATGGAAGAGCAATCTCTCTCGCTCAGGTCTGTCTCTCTGAAGAAACGCGGCAGGGAGCTTTCCTGCGGCCAGGGAGTAACAGTGGTAAGAGAGGAGAATTGTGTTGCTTTTAACCTCGGGTAACACCTTAAGTAGCTACACTTCTGGGCATCCGTAGTTAGTGGCAACTTTTCCAGGAGCATTCATTTCTTCTGCAAAATAAACGCATAGATTCTCTTCATGACCATGGAGTTATTTTTTTCTGCTTGACAAAGAAACAGCGCATCTGCGGTTAATACGTGCTGTAAGAACAAAAGGGGTGCTGAGCAGGAAGTAGCCTGTGAACATGTGCAAAGAACCAAGGGCCTAGTCCAATTTCACATCATTTTCGTCATTAAAAAATGCCCAGGTACTAAATTTCCAGGAGCCCGGCTATGGCCGGGGATAAGGAGATGACAGCTTTAAGGTACAAACAGCGTTTCTTCTTTGAGCGATGAAATGTTTTAGAACTGACTGTGGGGATGGTGACACAGACCTGTGAATACACTAAAAACCATTGAATTGTATACTTTAATTAGGTGAATTGCGTGTGAATTACATTGCAATAAAGCTGTTCAAAGAAGAGCCTATAAAAACTAAGTTTTCATAAGTTGCTAAGTTTCTGACAGGAAAGAAACTCATGAAGTTACACCAAGAACACCTTTACGAGATGGAGAATTATTATTTCATATAAAGCAAGTCCCACAGGGTTTAGCACCACTCTCACACACAACAAAGCCTGGAGGAAAATTGAACCCCAGGCCTTTGGGCATAGCCAGGGAATGACCCAAGGTGAATCTGAGTGGAAAATGAAATCAAGATCATAGAGAAATGAGGTGAGAAAAAGTTACAACGTGGGAATCAGTACAAGAGCTGACTCTGCATCCACAGAGGTCACCGATGTGAAAACAGATCCCGAAAAGGACAGCAGGTGCTCGATGACCCCAAGGCAGGAGAGGCCCAGGTAGCAGGGCCCCAAGAAGGGACTGGATGGTGAGACGCGAACACACTGGCAGGTAACTCGGCACCACGTGTGGGGAGGGCAGAGGGCAGAGCCCGGAACGATGACTAGATCACCCAGCGGTAACTACCACCGTGTACGGCCCAGCTGCTGGCTGAGGGCTTTTTCAGGTCACCGGATGACAGCTGGCACTCAGCAAAATGCTCTCAGCCCAGAGAGGCAAGACCTGAAAACTGACCAAGTCAAAAAGCAGCACCTTAAGTCAGACCTTAGCTAACTCTCAGCACGTATTAACCTCAGATGCGCTGTTTCTTTGTCAAGCAGAAAAAAATAACTCCACGGTCATGAAGAGAACCTATGCGTTTATTTTGCAGAAGAAATGAATGCCCCTGGAAAAGTTGCCACTAACTACGGATGCCCAGAAGTGTAGCTACTTAAGGTGTTACCCGAGGCTAAAAGCAACACAATTCTCCTCTCTTACCACTGTTACTCCCTAGCCAAGGAAAGCTCCCTGCTGCGTTTCTTCAGAGAGACAGACCTGAGCGAGAGAGATTGCTCTTCCATCTTCTCACTTCGGCCAAATCGATTAAATCTTTATCTCCAAGCACCTGTTTCACAGTATTTGGCTTTAACTGCCATCAGGTACATGGAGAACAAACGAGCATGCTTTGACAGAGGGTCTACAACGGGGCGCCAATGTGCTGCACTACCAGAGTTCTCAGTGGGCAAGGGGCTGCGGGATGATGCGGCAGAACAAGACCCTCCCCCATTCTCACACAAGGCACAGAGGGCAGCCAGGCCCCTCGATCCTTTAGCACTTGTGGAAATGTGGAGTCCTGGGATTTTCAGGGGAGGGGCTACAGCAGAGCCCCAGGACTCCCCGGCCTGGTCAGCCCAAGACAGTGTCTGGAACCAGCAGAATCAGTATCACCTGGGAACTTAGAAATGCAAATTTCTGCTGACTCTGGATGTAGTAATCTGTGTTTTAACAGGATGTGCGGAAGTTGAAAAACCATTCGCTAAGCCACTCCCTACTTCAATGACCCCAGTTTTGAGTACCTGCAGGCTGAACCCTGCAACCTTTCTGAGGAATGTTGAGCGGGAGGGTCAGCAGGAACTGTGTCTGATGAAGAGAAACATACAAGTGACACGCACCAAGGACAGAAAGCCATCCCAGGCCGGGCGTGGTGGCGCACGCCTGTAATCCTAGCACTCTGGGAGGCTGAGGCAGGAGGATCACTTGAGCTCAGGAGTTCGAGATCAGCCTGAGCAAGAGCAAGACCTCATCTCTACTAAAAATAGAAAAAATTAACCAGTTGTGGCGGTGCATGACTGAAGTCTCAGCTATTTGGGAGGCTGAGGCTGGAGAATCTCTTGAGCCCAGGAGTTCAAAGTTGCTGTGAGCTAAGCTGACGCCATGGCACTCTAGCCCGGGCAACAGAGTGAGACTCTGTCTCAAAAAAAAAAGGAAAGAAAGAAAGCCACCCCAGCTTCACCAGAGCCCTAGTCACCCATGCAGGGCCCTCTGGTTACTTACTGTTGTGAGTGGGACCCAAGAGGTGAGACAAGGTCTCATCAGGACACACCCTCACCCCCTCAGCAGCTCCCCGCATCCTGCTCTGCCCTTCACACATTTCTCACATGGTGATGATTCCTTAAGAGTCCCCGACACTAAAATAGTCCTTTTTGGTTTATGAAGTTTCACTAACAACATGCTTGCTTCATTTATTGCACACAACAGTGTTGTGTGTGTGTTGGGGGGGTACCCTCCCTCCAGAGCTGAGGAAATGGAGGCTCACAGAAACTTAGAGACTCACTCAAAATCACCCGGTTGGGAGAGAGGAAAACCAGGACCACACCCCAGTCCTCCCTCACAGGGCGCTGTCCTTGCACTGCCTGCCTTCCTGGGAGAAAGCCCCTAAAAGGCTACACAGCCGACCCAAAGACTACAGAGATTTGATGGCCCGCAAAATGGAAGCAGATGTTGCAGATTTCTTCACTCTTTCTCTGAGGGAACCTCAATCACTTCCAGAATCTACTACCAGCCTGGGCACAAAGCACTTTCGCTGGCCAGCTGCCCCAGCTGGGTGTGTGCAGTGCCTCCATGTGTGTGAGCCTGGCCTGCGGGCCTCAGGAGACCACTTTCTCTCAGCCTGGGGCCGTGCTGACCAGCTTGCATGGACTTTATCTTACCTTCTTCAGCGCTCCCCAGGCCGTTCACAGTTCTGGATTCCAGTAAATCCTCCACAGTGTTATTTCGTAATAATGAAGACAGGTGTTGTTCCACTCAATAACCAGTTATTGGAGAACTTGTTCCACACTACTCCAGCATTCCACAATTCCATAGCCTCTTACTACGTATTGAGAAGAGAGAGAGAGAGAGAGAGAAAGAGATTGTCATCTGACTTAGGTACCTTTGGTAAATACGGTGTACTGTGCCCCCTTTTCCATGAACATTAGCTTGTTAAAGGCTCTGAGAATTCCTGCAGTAAAGAAACCTATTGGAATTTATTTGACAGCTTGCCCCAGGTGCATTTGATTGCAGACCACTCTTACACAGGAGATCAGGTGAGTGTTCCACAGAATGCATTTAGGGTGATGGGATCCTCCCTCCTCCCGCTTCCCGCACTTCTCTCCCTCTGCTGGGTTTGTCTGAAGTCTGTTCACGGCCTGCAGCCTTCAGAGGACCACAGTTCTGATTCTTGGGGCTCTCCCCTAGCTCAATGTTCTAGGTGTGGAAGTGCCCTGTCCCTGGAGCCCAGCTGCCTCTCATGCGTCCCTCCCAACTGTGAGAAAGGACAGAAGAGCTCCCTCCTCCTATTCTGAAGTCCATAGCCCACTCACACTGCCCACTGGGTTCCTGGTGTCCTGTCTGAAGAGTGTTTTTGTTTCCTTAATTCCAGGACAGAGAAGGCTGTAGTGTTCTGAGCTCAGTGAATCGGCCTGGGGCAGCACCCCAGCCCCACCTCCTCCCAGGCTGGTTTCCTTGGTGAAGGACAAGTCAGGCTTCCCCTACCAGAAGTTTCCCACTTGTTAGAGATACACGATGGCAGAAACCCAGCCAGGCCCCAGGGACAGTAAAATGGAGACTTGTAGGGCAGAACTAAAATGCAAGCCCGGGCTCGGGAAGGAGGTCAGCTCCAGGGCTGGAGAGCCGGGCTCAGGAGGGAGGCTGGGAGGCACCGCAGAGCTTCCTGAAGGTGGAAGGGAGAAGCAGAACCTGGGGACTTGGCTCACGAGGACCAAACTCAAAAGAGAATCTGAGAGTTCCTTTCGCATCCTCGACCTGAAAAGCCCCTCGTGCTGTTCTCCTCAGACCCATTAGATTGAGCACATCTTGGAAAGGCCAAGAGTTGGCGCTACAAATCCTGAGAGATTTCACCATAAAAAACAGGGGAGGTGAATGCCAAAGTTACCATTTTAAAATTTTTAGCAAAGATACAAAGGAAAAAAAATTAATAAAAGAGATAAAATTCCTCAAAGGGTAACATTTTATACAACATTTTTCTATATAATACCTTTGGGAAGCTGAGGGAGAACAGATGTGAAATCACTTCTATATAATAATTGCAATAGAAATGCTGTGTATCTACTAGAACCTTTTATAAATGACAACTCCTTTTTAAGCTGAGAATGACTTTCAGTTCACCATCTACAGCTACCATCTAAAGTCGGAAAACTACCCCCAATCCACACATTACTCACTTCCAAGCACTGTGGGTTTTAGAGCTCTTCATCTCCAAGGAAATAATTTTTATTACAATAGAGATGTCCTATAGGAGCAAGACAGGCATATTAGAGAGAACAAATGCAACCAGTTATCAAAAATAATTAGTCTTTAAAAACGAAAATAAAGATCAAAATTGTATTCACTCGAAATCAGCTCGAAATGATTTGAAAGATGGAGCAGAGGGAAGGAGAGGAGAAATTACAGTCTTAGTGATCTTACTTAAACGATCTACTATCTAGAATAGAAAAGATATTCTTTCCCTATCCTGAGCAAGCTGCCCCTAAATTCCCTCTTTGAGGCTTTGGCAAAAGATAATTTCCAAGGCAGTGGCAGCAAGCCCAATGCACTCATTGTCACAAAAGCCTGAGATTATATTATATTTCTCCTAAATTGGTCACCTAATGAGATTGGCTCCAGGTAAAAATCAAAAGTGTGTCTTTCTGCTATCTTTAGCTCTTGTTAAGGGAGAGTCTGTCTCTGGCATTTTCAAAATTTAGCACTTGCATTATAACATCAACAAAGATAACAAAAGGTGTGCCTGGTTAAGTGCACAGTGTGCTCCAACAGGAGCCCACGTTCTTCTGTGGCCCACGGTGATAACTGCTCTTGGAGCCAGCCCTGAGTCTGGCTGTCTTTCTTGGGGAGAGTGTCACTTATCCACAGAGCATCCGAAGACAAATATCCAAAGTCTTAGCAATGAAACACTCAGTCGCTTCCTTGTTCTTCTCTAAGCATCCTGGTTTAACATGCACCCGGGATTTGTTTTAATCAGATATGGTTAGACATGCAGACATGGAAATGACTGTTAGGAAGGAAGAAGTTTTGACTCACAGAGCCCCAGAAAAAGGAGACATGACATGTTCTGCAGGAGGCTACACAGGAAAGCACCAGGTCAGTCAGGAGGCAGGAGTGAGGGCAAGGCGCAGCAAAAGCCTTTCCTGTGGTTTCCATAGGAAGGAACAAGTGAGATGAGGTAAGCGGCTCAGGTGTGGCTGGTCTGGACAATTTCCGCAGGCTCCAGGCACCCCATCTCCTCGCCTGCGCAGGAGCCCTTCCCGCAGCACTGCCTCGTCACATTGCTGGAGCATCACAGTTAAGAATCAGAGTCAAAGACACCTACCTGTCAGAATCACTTGGGGGAATGTATTAAAAATCCAGACCCATAGAATCAGGATTTTCCAAGGCGGAGCCAAGATTTTGTGTGATGGTTAATTTTATGTGTCAACTTAATTGGGCCACAGGGTGCCCAGATATTTGGTTAAACATTATTCTGGGGATGTCTGTGAGGGTGTTTCTGGATGAGATTAACATTTGAATCAGTAAATTGAGTAAAGCACATTGATCTCCCCAACATGGTGGCCTCATCCAATCTGCTAAAACACACTGTGATTCTTTCAAGTGCTTCAGATCTGCAGATTTCTATCTGGCACGTGGAGTCGCCCATTCCTTGTCCCTTCTCATTCACAAAGACTTCTATGCTTCAGTCCACACACAGTTCTCCTTTGTCTTGAACACTTGGTGCACTACAGTCAGAACTACATATGTGTCTATCTATGGACCTATGTTTTATATGCATCAGTATCAAGTATTATAAATCCTATGAATTTATTCTTTTCAATCAAAAATTTAATCAAAATCAATTTTTTAATCAAAATTGTTTTGTCTGAGTACTGACCTTTTCTAGGTCCTTAGCATTTGTTTCCCTATAAATTTTAGAATCAACCTACCAATTTCTGTAAAATTCCCTTCAGAATTTTGATTGGAAATGGGTTGAGCGTATGGATCAGTTTGCGGAGCATTGGCATTATAACAACATTGAGTCTTTTCACCTACAAACATGGTATTTCTCTCTGTTTGCTTAGGTCTTCATTAATTTCTGTAAGCAAAGTTTTATGTTTTTTCATTGTACAGGTTGTGCACATATTTTGTTAAATTTATCCCTAAATATTTAATATTTTTGATGCCATTATAAATGATATTATTAAATTTCAGTTTCTAATTATTCATTATGTATAAAAATATAAGTTTTGTATACTGGCCTTATATCTTGCAATCTTGCTAAAGTAATTTATTAGTTCTTATGGCTTTTTATAGATTTCTTAGGATTTCTTTGCACAGACAATCATGTCATCTGCAAATAAAGACAGTTTGATTTCTCCCTTTCTGACCCATATGCGTTTTATTTCTTTTCTAATCTTATTAGACTGGCTGGCACCTCTAGTATAATATTGAATAGAAGTGATGAGAGTAGACATCCTTATTTCGTTCCTAATATTGGGAGGAACCCAGTCAGTCTTTCTCCATTTAGTATAATGTTAACCATAGATTTCTGATAGATGCCCTTTATCTAGGTGAGAATATTTCCTTGTTTCTATTCCTAGTTTGCTGAGAGGTGGTTTTTGTTTGTTTTGTTTTGTCTTTATGAATCTGTGTTGAATATCATCTAAAGCTTTTTATGCATCTAATGAGATGATCATACTGTTTCTTACTTTTAGTATGTTTACTGTGATGGATTATATTGACTGATTTTTAAAAGTTAAACAAATCTTGCATTCTTGGAATAAACCTCACCTGGTCATGATGGTCCTCTTTGAATATTGTTGTATTCAATTTGATATTTGGATTACCAAATAAGGATTAATACCAATAATAGGGATTTTCTTTTTTACCAGAGCAATCTGTGTAACAGTTTTTGTGTCTTTTTTCAAAAGAGATATTGTTCTTGGGCACTTTTTATGTGGCTAATATCTATATTATCTTATTTTGATTTTCACAAAAATTTTATGAAAATAATATCAGTGTATCCTAAAGTGGATATAGGCCTTCAAAATCCCTGTCAGTCAGACACTTATGCCGACTGACATATTTATTTATTTGTTTATTAAGCTATTGCTTGTTGTATTAATAAGTGCCTTATAGCTCTGGGGCTGAAGAAAATGGCACTTACTCAAATTAACCAACTTGCCCACAGTTACAGCGTTAATTCTTGATAGAGCTCACAGTGAAACAGTCTCCACACTGCCAGTGGGTAATGTCTGCCAAGAGGCGTGGTTCTCCTGGTGTTTCTGTAGTGACGTGGGTGGGCTTCACCCAGTGTAGTCCTGGCGTGGGTGAAAGGTACACACCCAGGATGTTGACACCCTGTCCATCCTCTGCTCCCTGCTGCTCTTTCTTATAGACGATGATAGAAGAATTTCTGCTGTAAAACATACTCGTTATTTTACCTTGAATAGTCTTCTTCGGAAGCGTTTGAAGAGCTGTTGATGTTCCAGACTGTTCACCAAGACCCATTCTCTCCCTGGAAAGAGAAAACAAAGAGGCCGAATGCCTGCCATTCTTTTAGGGGTAGAGCAGTGCTTTCGTTTATATCGTGGCCCCAAGAGGTACCAGAATGGATGCTCAATAAATGTTGCTGATGGAATGATTCTTTTCCAGTCAAGTATAAGTGCTTGTACCCAGAATGCATGATTAGTTGCAAGCAAGGAATTAGCCCAGCAATGACAAAATGCAGTGTGCCTGCCGCCCTTTCTGGATGTATTGTAACACGCCTCTCTGCACCCTCCCCAGTTCTCTGTTCACACTGGCCTGGAAACCTGCTCTTCCCATAACATGAGACAGTGGGAAAGGAACATAATTTGTGTTAATATCCCTGTCAACATGAAAGGAAAGAGTGAAGCCTGAGTCACACAGGGGCGGGCTCTGACTCTGGCGTGGACCTGCAATTTGTGGAAGTTAAAACAGATGTTAACCTGTGAGGATGCCCATTACCAAAGGAATCCTGGGACGTAGCCTCAGCAGGAATGGCTCCAGTCACAATGGCAACAAAACACAGAAGGTACTTAGAAATAAGCCTCGCATTGCATGTCTGAGAACTTATAAAGAAAACAAAAGAGCTTTATCAAGAGACATGAATGAAAAAGGGTTTTATGTAAGTCCTAAATATGGAAACAGGGCCTGGGAGAACTGCTACATAACGGATAAAATGCCAGTATAGATTGAAAACTATCCCATTCAAAGTAAAGAAGGACTTGGAGACTGCCAAAAATTTTATGTTTTGATCCCCTGCAAGAATAGATTCATCAGGCTTTGGCTTTAACTGTCTGACCTTTAACAAATTATTTAACCTCTCTAAACATTAGTTCCTTATCTACCCAATGAGAATAGCAACAATCTCTACCTTAGAGAACTGTGGCCAAGATTCAATGGCAGCGTGCAAATGAAGAGCCTAGCATTGTGCCTGACACAAGGTCAGTACTCATTATGTATTAGCTGTTAAGATTATTTGCTAATTTTAACCAAAACCAGAAAGTATTCTTTTAAAAAGAAGCAGAGAAAACTAGTCCTCACCAGATATTTAAGTATGATTTAAAATGATGAGTAAAAGCAATAGGCTACTGACAAAAATAGATGGATGTGTAAATAAATAAAGAGAATAGAAAATACAAGGGGCTTACTCTTACTGTGGGAATTTATTATGTAGTAAAGGAACCATCACAAAATGATGAGGAAAGGAAGGATTACTTAAATGTTTTGGGATGATGATTAAGCCCTTTGGAAAAAAAATAATTTAGATTAGCCCTTCATCTCATACACTGAAAATAAATTCCATATGTGTATTAAAAAGTTAAACAACTTTTTTACAAAACACAGAAAACCCAGCAGAAAACAAAACTGAGTGATTCTGAGTGGTTATCAAATCTCTGGCGGGTTAATTATCTTAAAGCTATTAAATGATCAAAGAAAGTATAAAAGTAGAGATGAACAGAACTGACTACATGAAAGTGTATAGTTCGACAGGACAAAAACTGAAAGAAAATGAATTAGAGAAAATAGTTTTATTAAAAATCTAAGGGATTAATATTTATATGAAGAAATCATGAAGATTTATTAAGAAACATTAAGACACTGACTTATAAATTAGAAATACTACGTACAATCCACACAAGAGATAAAATTAGCATAATACATATGAAAAAATGTTCTTCATTACTTAAAATAACCACCGCAACCAAAAATTAACACAAGAGGGAGGAACTAAATCATACATATTAAATTAGCAAAGTGTAGACAATCTGATAAAACCCGTTCATTCATATATTGCTAAGTTTTATTATAATTTGATGCAGGACTTTGATAATCAATTTGTCAATACACATTAAAAAGCCACAAAAATCTTAAAGACTTTTGATTCTGAAATATAATACCATCCGAGGAAAATATTCCAAAAGAAAAAAATGATTTCTTGAAGTATCATCTGTAATCGTGAAACAATTGGATAAACCTAAGTGTACAAAGAAATAATTAACTTATGCTACATTTAATTAATATAATATTAAGTCACTTAAAAAGACAATTATGCATCTATTTTGATAACATTAAATTGTATAGGATTTATCATTCAGTAAAGCAGAGTATAAGTATAACACAATGAGATTAGTTGATATATTGTGGTGGAAATATTGTGAGTAAATTTTTTCTGTTTTATATTGCTGGTTATTAATAATGTTATCCTGTCAATACGATTAAAAAATTAAAAGTTTCATAGCTAATAAAACTTAAGTGTCATAGGTATCTCAAAAATATGAAAACATTAGTACCCATTTGAATTATTACTTTTTATCCTTTAATTAAAATATAAAATGGAAGAGATTTTCCCCTAGAATTAATATCTATTTTAAAATTTTAAAATAATTTTTAAATTATAAATTTTTTTATTTATTTTTATTTATTTATTTTTTGGAGACAGGATCTTACTCTGTTGCCTAAGCTAGAATGCAGTAGCGTCATCATAGCTCACTGCAACCTCAAACTCCAGGGCTCAAGCAATCCCCCTGTCTCAGCCTCCCAAGTAGCTGGGACTAAAGGTGTGCACTATCATGCCTGACTAATTTTTTAATTTTTTGTGGAGATCGGGTCTCACTGTTGCTCATGCTAGAAAGCTGATGTAATAAATATATCATTTATAGAGAAAGATTTGTTTTTACCTCCGGCCACTGTAAACAGACTGTGATTATGTTTCCTTTTTTGCTTCAGTTGCAAGGAAGCTCAAAGTCAATTTTGCAGCCCATTTCTGCTGTTGTATAGGACTTAATGTTAGATAGTTCTTAGTCCATTTTTTGCTGCTTTATAAAGAACAGAAGTTTATTTCTCACAGTTCTGGAGGCTGGGAAGTCCAAGATCAGGGCACCGACATCTGCTGTGGGCCTTCTTGCTTCATCCCCACATGGCAGAAGAGCAGAAGAGAGAGAACCCACTCGCACGAGCCCTTTTTATACAGCATTGATCCATTCATGAGGGCAGAGTCCTCATGACTAAAACACCTCCCAAAAGGCTCCGCCTCCCAATACTGCTGCACTGGGAGTTGAGTTTCCAACACTTGAGTTTTTGGGGACACATTTAGACCACAGCAGTAACCATCTCAGTGTTTCATCCCACCTTTAGCTTTATCTTCTTTTCCTTCCATTATTTTCCCTTTGTCTCCATTTGCTCAACTGTTTATCGTCTACCCTTTTACAAATAAATTTATCAGCTGGCTGCAACCCATTTTTGAAAGGAAGAAGCACACAGATTAGTCAGATCTTGAATTCTGCCTGTCGTCAGAGTGCTTCTACTTCTTTTGACATCTGACAATTTACAGAGGTACAGCTGAGACCAGGTGCCTTGGCCAACTGGCTGCTCTTAATGCCCTCCCTGGCAAGGCCTGCTCTGAGAAATTCAGCTGCAGAATCGAAGCCATCACTGATTTGAGCCCTAAACGTTTCACCCCCACAAAATTAACTAATTTATTCAGTCCTGTTTAAAAAGTAGAATATTAACATATTTTAAAAGCCAACTTTATGCACAAGGTTTAAATATAGACCTCTAAGTTTTGACAAACGTACACAACTGTGGATCAATCATACCAATCAAGATACAGCAATTTTCCATCCCTTCAAAAGTTCCCTTGAGTTCCTTTTCCACTCAATCCCTCGCCCCCACACCCTAACCCCAACACCACTTATCTGCCCTCTATCACTGTAAACCAACTTTGTAGAGTTTCATACAAATAAAATGATACCACATGCACTGTTGTACACCTGGCACCTTTCGTTCAAATTAACGCTTTTGAGATTCATTCATGTTGTATGTACGGGCAGTTTGATTGCTTATATTGCTGAGTAGTATTCCACTATATGGATGCTCCACATTTTGTTTATCAATTTAGCTGTTGATGAACATTTGGGCTCTTTTCAGTTTGGGGCACTTATGAATGAAAGTGCTACGAACGTTTACATAGAAATATTTTTATAGACATTTATTTTCATTTTTCTTGGGTAAATACCCAGGACTGGAATTGCTGGGTCATATGGTAAGCATAACTTCATAAGAAACTGCCAAACTGTTCTCCAAAATGATTGTACCATTTTATATTCCCTTTAGCAATATAAGAGTTCCAGTAGTTTCAAATTCTTTTTTTTTTCAGTTTCAAATTCTTAACACTTGATATTGTCAGGTTTTTCTTTTCAGTTTTAGCCATTTTAGAGAGTGTGTCATGGTATTTCAGTGTGCATTTAGTTTGCATTTCCCTAATGACTAATAATTTTGAGCATCTTTTCACATGTTATTAGCTTTTTGTATACCTTTTTTTGTGAAATGTTTGTTCAAATCTTTGCCCATTTTTTCATTGAGTTTTGTATCTTCTTACTGAGTTCTTATATCTTCTGAATAAAAGCCTTTTAGGATTTTAGATAGATTTAGATATTCACAAAATATTTACAAATATATATTTATACTAAGTAAATATATGTTTATATATTTGTGAATATAAATATTGAATTTTATTTCATTTATATATAATAAACAATATATAATGTGATATATGTAAAATAAATATATATTTTATATAAAATTTATATTATAAATATATAAATTTAAGAATATTTTCTCCAGCTTGTGGCTTGCCTTTTCTTTTTCTTAACAATTTCTTTTGAAGAGTACGAACTTTTAGTTTTGAATAAGTCCAATACTTCAATTTTTTATGGTGTGTGCTTTGCCCCTCAGGGTCACAAAGATTTTCTTTTCTGTTTTCCTCAGAAGTTTTGCAAGGTCAGCTTTTCTGTTTAGGTCTGTGATTCGTTTTGAGTTACTTTTTGCATATGGTGTGACATAAGATTGTAGGTTCATTTTTTTCCAAATGGATATCAACATCATCTGTTGAAAAGACTCTCTTTTTCCCATCTAATTACTTTAGCTTTTATTGAAAATGAAATGACCATATATGTGTGGATCTATTTCTGGCTACGTATTCTGTTTTACTGATGGTTATAACTATCGTTATGCCAACACTACACTGTCTCGATTACCGTAGCTTTATAGCAAGCATTGTAGTCAGGTGGTATTAAATCTCCAAATTTGTTCTTTTCAAAATAATTTTAGCTATTCAGATAATTTTACATTTTCATATAAATTTTAGAATCAGTTTGTGAATTTCTATTTTTAAAAATACCTGCTAGGATTCTGATTTGAATTGGGTTGACTCTATTGACCAGTTTGGGGAGAATTGACATCTTAACAACATTGAAGCTCCTAATCCATGAATATAGTATAGCTCTCCGTTTATGTAGATGTCCTTTAATTTCTCTCAACAATGTTTTGTACTTCTTCTATGCAGAGGGTTTAGATGCTTTCTTAAGTTTATATCTAATTATTTCATCTTTCTAGATACTATTGTCAATAAATGGTGTTATTTTTAAAATTTCACATTATAGTTGTTTAGTGCTAGTATATAAAAATAGAATTAATATTTGCATATTCATATTGTATTCAGCAACCCTGCTAAGCTCAGGTTTCATTTCTGATAGCTTTTTTTAGCATATCGTACATAATCATGCAAATAAGAATGGTTTTACTTCTTGACTCTTCAACTTGTTGGCTTTATTCCTTTTTCTTACCTTATTGCATTAGGTAGGATCTCCAGGATAATACTGGACTGGAACTATGAGAATGGATACCCTTGTCTTCTTGATATTAGGGGGAAAATATTATCTTTTCCCATTAAGTATGTAGTGAGCTGTAGGATTTATGTAGTGACCTTTATATAATGGTAAGTTTAACCTGCAGCTAGTCTATGACAGCTCTGTGCTTATTTCTGAGGACATACAGAGCCATGAAATTCACTCTTGGGCAAAGAATGAAATATTAATATATTAGCTAGTAATTTATAATGCACTATTGAAAGTCCAAGACTCCCTTAGAGACACCCTGTATCAGTTTGTCTACTATGTTGATTGAAAATGTATGGGGGGGAGGGGGGCAAGGGGAACATACGTAACCTAAACATCTGTACCCCCATAATATCCTGAAATAAAAAAAAAAAAAGAAAATGTACAGACTGAGGGCCAGAATCTAGTTTACTCTATACACAACCCGGTTTTGGCTATGTTAGAGAAAGGAGACTGGCTTGGGATTTTTATGGTAGTTCTGGAGTGGGGTCAGGGTGTGGGTTCCTGTGCAGGGTTGGGAAAGGGGCTTGCATTTTTTTGAACCCTCCACTAGTGACAAAAGAGAGAGCACCCGGGCTTTCTATCAGCTTGTCCAGACATGGAACAAGGGGAAGAGGGAGCATGAGCCATAAAAGCTATCAACAGTCAAGCATCAAAAAACGGAGTCAGTTCTCATCTGCAAAATAGGATTATAGCACCAACTGTTCAGGGTGGTTGTGCAGACAGAAAGAGCGAACACCGAAAAGGGGGCCCGGCCCACAGAAGGTGGTCCATGAGCAATGGCCATCACCATTCTGTCGCCACAAGGGCTCCCTGCCGCCTCCGGCCCTGATTCACACTGATCCATCCTGCCCTGCTGTGGGCTCTCCCCTTTCCTCTCCACCACTCCCAATCCTCAAGGCTGGTGCTCCCAGACCCTGTTAAAGTGCTCACTTTCCCGACCACTCCAGTCCAGTCAAACTACTCCCCACATGCTCTCTCCTTTGGGACCCCCCCACCTTCTGCACTTAGGCCTGAGCAGGCCTGGACTGCTGCTTAACCAGTTCTGTCCCCCTCACTTCCCCAAATGCTCGCGTGCACCTCAAGGGCAGGGCCGTGCAGCTCCTGCAGCTTTGGTGCCCCCCTCAAGACAGTGCTCAGGCAAAGCTGTTGAAGTGGACGTGCGCCCTCAAACACAGGCATCTGAAGTCTTCTGAAACCCCCTGACATTTTACCACCCTTTGTCCATTTGCTGAAATCACAGGGCTGGGGCTGTTGGCCTGTGAATCCCCACAGGCTCCTGTGGAACGGGCCACTCCAACCAGACTCTCCAGCAGGTTCTGCGGAGCTCAGATCAGCATCTAATCACGTTTCCATCACAACACGGTGAGAAACGTGTGACTGGCCCTTAGCAACGGTCTCTCAAGAAAGCTACCCCTATAGAGAGCTCATTAAGTTAGCTGAACACACGTGAGGCAAAATCTAAAAACAGACCATGCTGTCTGAAGCCTCATGCAGCACGTGGCAGGAGCTGGCAAGGCCAAGGCTAGAGCTCTGCTCACAGCAAGGGCAGGGAAGAGAGAAAATCTGCCGGGCAGACAGCCCCCGAGCAGGTCCAGGGCCCTGGGGAAGGGAGCACTGGATTCCCTCCCTGGGCCGAGGACCCTGGGGAGGCCAGACCAGCCACTCCCACCCTCATTCCACACCCCACACACACAGTCGACAAGCTGCTCCCCGGTCCCCCGGAGTCGGGAGCTCTCCTCCACTCCCTTAAACTCCTCGTATCACTTGGAGCCCAGGAAAGAGCACCACCTGGAACTGGCTGTGAAAAGAGTTTGAAATAGTAGGAATTTAAAATATAAACCTAAAAATTCATTTCAATTCAGCAAACCTCAGGCATTGGCCATAGTGAAAACCACTGTATTGGGTGACACAGTCCTCACCCTTAAGGGGTTTACAAGAACACATAGGACATACAACAAATGCCCACAACTCAGGATCACACACAGTAAATGCTCAGTGGAGAAGAGGGAAAGTATTGTAGAAGCAGAGAAGAGAAAGGAGGAATGACGCTGAAGGGAGAATCAGGGAAGGCTGCATGGAAGAAGCAGTGCTTGCTCTGGACCGCGGCTCCTGACTTCTGGCCCCGCAAGCTGTCCTTCCGCAGAGTTCAACTGAATTCAGCGAGTGCTGGTTAAGTAATTAAATAAGAAAGTGTTCTGACAACTTGATTATTGCCTGCTCCCTGGTTGCTGAGGGTAACCTGGAAATGCTGCAGCTTCTAGAGAACTTTTGTTTTTGAGGAACCAACTGGAAGGTGGCTGGAGTGCAGGCACCAAGCCCTACAGCCTTGCACCCTGTGCTGTCTTCCCCATTCCTTATGGAGACCATGGAGGTAAACAGGCTCCTTAGCTTGCTTTGGTGCAAAAATAGGAAAGCAGACTTGGGCAGCACACACTGGTGAGTTACTACTTTTAAAACACTTTTGAAATGCAAGACAGTCTCGGCCACCTTCGCTGAATGTTATCCTTAAAGCGAAATCAGCACAAGGGGTTAATACTGACCCTTTTCTCTGGAGGATACAAAAGGCAACCTTTCTGCACTAAAGGGGTAGCAAACCTGGACAATGACACAGGTCAGCATGCCAAGGAGTCAGCATCTTTACCAGAAGGTCATAGCAGGCAATAGGCAATGAGTTAGAAAAATAACAACACACGCACACACTGCCAGAGAGGGAACTTCCAAGAGTGTCCAGAGTTTAAAACATGGCCATCAGACATCCTAGCACTGGAGCTTGGGTCAGAAGCGTCTGGGTACACACAGGCTGCAGCTGGTGAAGGTGTGGCATTATGTTAGCTGTGACAGTCCTGCACCATCTTCAGAGTCTAATGTCTAAGGAAATTAGCATCAACATTAACTACAGTTTGAACAAGAAGCTGTGGTCCCAGGCTCTTAGCAGCTAGTGCTATTTGCCTTACTCCCACCCTCCCTGCTGACAATTAATTAGTTCATTTATTTAGTCCTTTACTAAGTTCATTCGAGACATGCTTATTGAGCACCTATTATGTGCTAGGCATTGTGCCCACTAAATGAAGAAGACATGGATGATGCCCTAAGAAATTCCCAGCCTTGTGAAAATGTTCTAAAGCTACCAGTGGTGCCTACTGCAAAGAAAAAGGTCTTCAAGGAAATGGACCGGAGTGGCTTCCTCTGGGAAGAGGGTAGGATGGGGGTATTATTGAAATCTTTACCAACAAGGGACTCAACTGTAGCACCCAAGTGTACTTCTAATTTTTAAAAAATGACTCTAACATGAGCAGACTTTTCACATGCAACCAAATGAAAATGGCTTTGATTTTTGATTCTGGAATAAGCTGCTGTTTCAATCAGTCAGAAGTTCTGTGAAATGTTCCCCGCTGGCTCCTGAGTGAATGTCCCAACCCTGCAGGCTACACTAGCACGAAACAACATTTAATTATTTCCTATGTCATGCTGTCCATGCGGAGTTTTGCTTCACGTGAGTGGAGCCACTCGGGCTCATTCGAGTGCCGTTTTCAACTTCCCGTTGACCCAAATCCCTCTCTGGCTGCGGGGATGGAGACTCTGTGTTCCAGTTACATAAATTCTGGGCCTCAGAATAGCCTCGCGTGCTGACAGCTCTCTCCCCTGCCCCGGGCCCTCACGTCCTGTTCTCCTGCCCTTTCAGGTGGCCACAGCTCCCTTCTGCCCTCCCAGGTAGGCAGGGCCAGGAACGGTGCCCCAAGGGGAGGACCAGACCCTCCTTCCTCGGGGGAAGAAGGCTTCTTAAGTGTTCTCTGAGGAGTTTTAAACATAAGCAGAAACCACTTAAAAGCTAATGGCGGAGTTCAAACAGAATCCATTGCTTCTCAGCACACGGTCCCAAGACCGGCAGCATCAGCGTCACCTGAGAGCTCTGCACAAACGCCAGTTCTCAGGCCCCCCAAGACCTGCTGACGCCGAAGCTCTGGGCTGGGGCCGGCGCCTCAGTCTGACCGAGCCCCCCAGGTGTCCCTGCCGCGTGGGCGAGCCCGGGCAGCGCTGAAGTGACGACCGGAAGCCGAGAGGGGACACGGCTGGTTTCCGGCGCACGCGGTGTGCAGCAGCTCGGCTCGGCTGCCTGCCCCCTTCCTCACACGCTTAGTTCCTCAGGTGGGAACAAGAGCTGCAGGCCTTTGCTGGGGCTAGGGCTGCCGTGACAAAATACCGCAGACTGGGTAGCGTAAGTAACAAAACTTTATTTCCTCACACTTGTGGAGACGACAAGCTCGAGATGCAGCCGAGGGCGGGCCCGTCTCCGTGGCTTGCAGATGGCCGCCCTCCGCCCTCCGCGGCCGCTTCACAGGGTCCTCCCCTCGCGTGCCCCTGACGTCTCTTTGCAGGTCCAATGTCCTCTCACAGGGCCAGCAGCCAGATTGGATTAGGGCCCGCCCTAGTGGCCTCTTCGAAATTAATCACCTCTTTAAAGATCCGATCTCCAAATGTAGTCATATTCTGAGGTACTGGGGATTGAGGCTTCGACATGTGAGTTTTGGGGACACACCGCAGCCTGTAACGAGAATCTTCTCAAATGGGCAGTTCTGTCAGGACTCACGAGCCCTGTCTGAAACCCTCTCCCTGGGTGTGGGACCGAGGCGAGGGATGCCGGGTTCCCTCTTTCCTCCTCCTCAGCTCCCTCATCTCCTCACGCCAGGCTCTAGGAGGCCGCCGAGTCTATAGGTCCCCTGGGAAGTCAGCCAGGCCACTGGTAGAGGAAGAGAGGAAGAAACGGAGGGGAGATGGGAGAGCAGAGGGGAAGGAGAGACAAAGATGAGAGCATCGCTGAGCTCAGCAGGGAGGAGGGGCAGTCGAGGGAGGCCCACCTGCCTTTGTTTCCAGAATCAGAGGTGAAATAACCTCTCAATGCCACCCAATTTGGAAAGCCAGCAGGGTGCATGTTTGGAGCCAGACCAAGGCCATACCACTTGTCAGCTGTGTGGTCTTGGAGCAGCCACTTAAATCCTTGGTGCCTCTGTTCATTCATTCATTCACTAGTTCATTCATTCATTTATTTCTAGGTATTAGTTCCTTGTTGGTAAAATGAGAATAGTAAACCCAATTTGCAGAGTTGTTAGGCAGGTTCAAGATAAACTCCGAACACAATATCTAACATAGTGGAGATTGGTTTGTGAATCTAGCGTCACTAGAGTGTAAGCCCATGAGGACAGGGAGTCCGTGTGTGTTTGTTCATGTCTGTCTCCCAGTATACGGGAGAACGCGTGGTACTAAATCCATAGTGACAAAGGAAAGAGAGATGGAAGACGAGGGGGGAGTGGGAGAGAAGAAAAGGGCCAGTGTGGTGCACTGAACAGTCAGCGAATTACCGAATGATGAATTCCTGCTACCACCTGGATGGCCCAGACCCCGGGCAGTCCTGAGAGCATGGTCACCTTCACAGCAGACCTCGAACCGCATCACTTCCTCTCTTCCCCAGCAGGACTTCAAGAGATTCCAGATCAGCTCTAAACCAGTCCATGAAGCAACTGAAATTTTCCTTGGATGTTCTGCCACCTCCACCTCCTCTCCTCTTTGGGTTCCCCTCATTTCTGACGCCAGGACCTCCTTGTTACTCACAGACTGCTTAGGGCCCTCACCGTAAAGGGAAAGCCGAGAGGGAGAGAGGACAGAGCTCTGAACACTCCCACATCCTCCCTCAACCCTGTATAAGGCTGCTGTCCTTGATGTTCCCAGACGCTAAGTCTGTGGCATTAGCTGGTGAACAGGTTCTCGCTGTGGCAGCATGGTGTGTCACCCCTTCCGAAGGGGCTTGCCCTATGGCCAGGCCTGTGCTTTAAGCCAAAGACAATAATTACGGAAAGCTAGTATTGGAAAGGACCTTTACAGACCAGCCAGCCTGACCCTTCCTCTCCAATGGCAAATTTTCAGCCCCGCAAAAAATGTAAAAACTAATACTGAGCCCCTAAATATTAACAGAAGGTCTCCTTTTGGCCACCTGAGCCCCAATTTCCCTGTAAACCAGGCTGCTCCTGCTGACCTACATTTCTGACTTGGCAGAGACAAGCAAAAATCCTCTGTCTCGTTGCCTTCTCAGTGCCCTCAAGCATTGCCAGGCATGTCCTATTATCACCTCTAATTTGACAAGAAGTCATTTCCTGACACATGGAGCTCTCCCAAGAGGCCACCCACGTGACCAGAGCCTTCAAACTGAAATGCTGCAACACACTAGACATGAGGCCAGTGCCCCTGACCCAACTGCCCTCCTCCCTCACACACTTCCTTTGGACCATAAGGGAAAGCACATTTGCCTTTCGCTTCTCCTGAGGACAGAAATCACTAGCCTTGGAAACAGTCACTTCCCAAGCTGTTTTGACCATAGGAAACTGAGGGCCTGTGTTTCCTGTATCTCCAAAATGGAGGTGGGGATTTAAAGACAGACCTGGCCTTCCCTGCCCTGCAGCCACAGCTGAGCTGAGAGATGTCCTGGTGCCCAGGAGCCACGCACAGGCCTGGCTTGTCCCGCGTGAGCCCAGCACAGCCGCTGACCATGGAGCCAGGACAGGAGGCGCCCGCTGCCCTTCCGTGGCCTCAAAGGCAGGTGGAGGGGTATTAGCCCCAAACAGGGGAAGCGTTAGTGCCTGGACACCTCACTTCCAGGACCTGGGAGGGGTCTAGCCATGAGTTCATATGTCATGTGTTTTGAGTCTTAACCTCAAACAGTGAAAACATCCCCTCCATCACACATGTCCTCTTGTGGAGGAGAATATTCTTGGGCATCTGGCAAAAGGGGAATTGAGTATGGGAAACATGTAATTCGTGTTTCCTGGAACTTTTTATGTGGTCCACGGTTACTTCCATGTACTGTTAAGTTATTGCTAGAGTAACTGAGTCCAAGTTCATACCACTCACCACAAGACAGCCAATAAGTCAAGAGACAAGGTGCTGGGGCAAGGAAAGTGACTTTTATTCAGAGAGCCAGCAAACAGAAGATGGCAGACTATTGTCCAAAAGAACCATCTTAAGACTCTTTAGGCTCCTTTTTATGTTAAGGGAAGGGGGAAGGAGGGGTTGCAAAGGATAACTGAGGGACAGAGACATTTGGGTGTCCCTGAGCATCTGAGGAGGTTGTAAAACTTCTTTGTTCTTGGTCAGTTCACTTTGGAGGATGAAGGTCAGGTCATGATATTCCTACAAATCTTCAACATAGCATTGTTACTTGTGGGCATGCTTTCCTTATCACCCTGGGAGTTAGTTTTGGGAAAGGGACAGTTATCATCTTTCTTTTAGAGTTGAACTACAAATTAAATTCTTCCAATAATTAGCTGGCCTATGTGGAGAACCAAGCAGAAGCTTTTAATCTAAAAAATAGTACTGCAGGGAATCAGAAGCAAAATGGAGCTAGTCCTGCTAAGCCTCCCTTCCACTGTTAAAATTTTCATCCTGAGGACTAGCTTCTGGGACAACTCCCACGGCCCATGGAGCATTCTCATCCGCCCAGGGGATGTGCACGAGAGCACATTCTGGAAGCCTGGGGTGGTGACGGAGAATCAAGATTGGGAAGGGATGCAGCCAGAAGCAAGTCTGTGGAAAATTCATCCAGTCCTTACAACTCACATATGAAGGAAACTTAGCAGTTTTCAAACATTTGACAACAAAAGGGTTGTGAAGCTAGAAGAAAATTTGCTAAAATATAACGAAATATTTTGTTCAGCCAGGTTTGAGGAAAAATGAATTATCTTTCTCTTCTCACCATAAAAAATTATTACAAAGTCATTGTCCTGTGAAGAGGTAATTGAAGATTACGGAAACAAACAAACAAAAAAAAACCACACGCAGATACACATACAAAAAAAAAGGAAGGGAATAAAGTGTTATAAGGGCATTTCAAAGAGTTAATGCATAAAAATAGTATGTTGTTCGAATGTTGTATTTGTGACATTGCTCATTCATTGTGACTTCTTTTCTCATTCTAACTAAATACTTTAAAATCTAATTATTAATGTGTATTTTGTTTTAAGAGGTCCTCCAAAATTATATTAGCTTCAGGCTGCACAAAACTTGGATCCAACCCTGGCAGGAAGTCACTAAGGTAACAATTTAAATCCATCAGAAAGAAGTCAATCATGTAACAATAGCAGTGACATTCTTTCTGCAATCCCAAACAGCTATTACATCTAAGAAAGACAATTTAGCATGGGGAAGCTTTGGGTTCATAAGTAGTAGAGAGTTATGTGGATAACTTGCAGAGGAGTAATGCACACTAATTTTTATGATTTGGTAGTTGGGAGAGAAGACAAGATCCAATGACAGGTGAACTTTGTCCTTATTTCTGGCAGGGTGATGCTGCAGTGGGGCTAGGTGTGCCCCACAGGGAATCATGTCCCACTGCAAGGATGTACAGGAGTACAGAAACTTCCCCTGACCTCCATTAGAGGAGGGAGGACTCATATCTCCAGAAAGAATCTCCCCACCCACTCGTCCAAGCCTTGTAAGAGGTACGAGTGCTTTTAATCTTCTGAATCTACTTTGACAATTCATTTTTCCTTGACTTTCATTTTCTTCCTTTCTTTTCAAGTTATTTTATGTTTGGGGAAATGAGACATCAACAAAAAGTCAAATCAGCAACAACGTGCTTCTGTGGATTGGGAGGATGGCTGGGAGCGTGCGCTGGTGCTGGATGGGGCTGGGATTTTAACAGGGTTCCCTTGGTTCTGACCATTGTGCCTCCTGAGCCATGACAGGGCCCAAGGAAGACTCAGTGTGACAAATGGCTCACCCTGCCCATCGCCTCTTCTGTTTCAGGGCCTTCAAGCCCAGTTCTAGATGGCAGAGAAGGGTTCAAGAGTAGCTATGACTGGTACACCATAATTCTCCAAGTGCAGATGCCAGGCCACTTTTCCCAAAATCACCCACATGCTTCTTAAAATGCAGATTTCCAGATCACCCCAGCATTTTTGAATCAGGATCTCTAAGATGGGGCCCTGAAACTGCATTTTTAACAAAGTGCCCAGGTGCCTCTCCTACCCAGGACCTGAGGTCTAACCCTGTGCCTAAGTGAGCGAAGTGCAAGTGCCCTAGACTAGGGGTCACCTTTCGTGTGTTTATAGATCTCAGGCATGGCAGGTCTCTTAGCCCTGGGCCTCCCAATTGAACTCTTCCCTATCCCCATCTCAGGATGCTCTTCCAGCTTCTACAGAGCAGATACATCTTTAGAGTATCTCAGTTCCTGGGGGCTCATTGTGAGGCTCAGGAAGTAGGGATCCCCCCAGCCTGCTGGGAACCTGGAAGGCTAGTCATTAGTAGAGATCTAACAACACAACAGCAGCTCCGGTATCCAAATCCTTCTGAATCCAGCCTTGATGGCCTCCTACTGAGGCTCCCTATGGGCCAGAAGACTTAGAGGTTAAAGAGTCTGAGGTAGCTTATAGATTATTATGTGTTGAAAGAATTACTGTCTGGGCTTTAGAGCTGTGACTAATTCTTTAAGTCCGGTTATATCTTTTCTTATATTGTCTAGCTCTTTAGCAACTTTTTCATTTTTATCATTGATTTCTTGAAATTATTTTGCTGCTGATGATTATTATTATTATTCCCATGCTGAGCACAGAGCCTGGCGTATAAGAGGTATCAGCAAGTGCTTTCAGGATTGAATGAATGGAGGTCCAACCATTCCGTGGAGTGGAAGAAATCCCAAACACAAACCAGACACCAGATGGGTCACTGCGTGAGATCACTGCAGTGTCCATTGGAGAACGGTGCTGTCCTGTCCGCAGACCTTCCCCAGCAGCCCTTAAGCTTGAAGTGGAGGGGTCAGTGTTGTTCGGGCTAAATCACAGCCGAGGCTGTGGCTCCTCACTGACCTTCCCAGTGTGGGTGGGCGTTCCACGCAGCCCTGCAGGACTCCACAAGACTCAATGCAGACCGTCTAGGTTGCTTTAACTCTGAGTATTGGCCCTCTCTACTTGGTGAAGCCACAGGAATCTGAGATTATCATTTCAAAATGGTGGGTGCAATTTTTAACCAATGAAGAAGCTCCAAGTCATACCTATCAATCCAGATGTTAATTATAAGCCAGCTCAGGACAAGGTAGCCCTGTGCACCAGAGGCTGACTACACACAGTGCTCTTCCTCAGCCAGAGAACGTGGCTCTCCCTGACAAAACAGGTTCTCCCAGAGCGAATGCAGTGAGCCTCAGCTTCACGAGGCCTGAAGTTCTCCTCCTGCATCAATCAGTGGCAGGAATGCAGAGCCAGACTCGCTGGTTTTAAGGTTCAAATTCTGTCCAGATTTCTCTCTCTGAAACTCAACTTCCTCATCTGTCAAATGGATATAATAATAGTACCTTTCTCACAGGTGGTGGTGAGAAATACATGAAACAGTTCATATAAAAAGCTTTCAACAGTGCCTAGCACACAGTAAGCCCACAGTAAATGCCTACTGTCACTATTGCTATTTTTATGTTTTGATCCGGGGCGCATAGGCAAGAGGCAATGATCTGTGTGTCTGGGTGTTGTTTTCCCTCCTTCCTGCACCCACACCCGACTGGGATCTGTGCCTTCGGTACAGTGACCCAGCAGGCTCCCTCCTCACCACCAGACAGACAGTGGCCCACACTGGACGGGTGGCCACTGGGAACACCTCCCCAAATCCCACCTCCTACCTCAAGTATGCCCCTCTGTGTTTTCAAATTAAAAGCAAACGGGGAAGAAATATTTCAAAACATTTTCCAGATTAAACTCAAAGACCATTGCAGTTAAGCCCAGCCTCGTCAGCATTGCTTTTCTGTTTTCTCCTCCGCCTGTTCCCTTCAGAGAGATGAAGGCAGATCATTCTGGAGGAGAGTACTGTATACCAGGTGGCCATTTGGTTAGGTGCAGTCAGGTAAGTGTGGGGGGCTCCAGGGGATACTGCCAGACACTGGCCCATGGCGCAGCCTGTCAGAATTTCTAACAAAGTCCTTTGATCAGTCTGACCTGGAGACTCAGGAAGAATATTCTTCCCCACCAGACTAACAGGATTGTATAAAGCAGGGCAACACTGCCACCTGTTGATCATCAGAGTGCATGTCTGATCCCAAACAAATCGCACGTACACGTTTTTAAAAAATTAATCTAGCCTTTTACTAGTGCAGAATACTTTGAAAATCCAATATCCTATATTTTTCTACAACGTGTCAAGTTTTACACAAATAATGAGTAAATATACTTTTATTCATTATTTTAATACTAGTTTTAAATACTTTTAAAACGTTTAATACTAGTTCCCTATTCTCAAAGTCACCTTTGGATAACCAGGTGCCATTTCATTTATATATATATATATCATATATATGAAAGTTGGTGGTCAAAGGAGTAAAGGGGTCTTGAACTTCAAGTCTGGAGTTCTGGCCTTGTCCTTGCCCAGCCACTAACTAGCTGTGGATCTGGGCAAGTCCCTTTGCCTCACAGCCTCTCGGATCAGTAGTTGGTGTGGGGAGGTGGGGGGCGGACTTCAAGCTCCCATACTATGTGCTTCTGGCACAAACATACATAACACATATGGCAAGACATCATGAGTAAATTTTCTGAACTAAGGATAACATCAAAAATCACATTGCAGAAGTCCTTTTTAAAGAAATTTAATAGAAAGAGCCCTCTTTGACACCTTCCCCAGTGTACCACACTGCAACAGTTTACTGAGCCTGCCGAAAAGAAGTACATCAACAAGAGACTGGGGAAATGGCCACGCATCCATCCTCCCTCACATCTATCGGGGTGGTCTCCTCTCATCCTTTCAAACAGGGTGTATTCAAACTACCCTCGGCTGCTGCTGCCTTTAGGAGCCCAGATCTCTCAGACGGAGCTTAGGAGCAAGACTTTCCCCAGCATGCAGAACCCCTGAGGCCACCAGGCGGGGACTCATAGGAATTTGCCACCTTCAGCGGGCAGCAAACAGGATCGGTCAGTCCTTCACACCCCGGACACCTATGTGCATGGCCCTGGAGGCTAGTGGGTTTGTGGCACCAATTAGGACTTTTTTCCACATCTGGTAAGACAGGGGCTTGCAAGGTGGGGAGTCAGCCTCAGAAATAGAGAACTAAAGGGGTTCCGAGGTGTCTTTACAATCCCGATGTTACATCTTAAAATAAAAATGGGAGTTACACACTTGCTAGAAGTCGGTTATAATTTACATGAATAAAAAATTAATCTTATGTTGTAAAATTTCCCAAATACTACTACTCCCATTAATCAGTTATTTTTTAAATGTGCTTATTTATAGTAGTATAGTAGCATACCTCAGAATTGGGCTTAGTTATACCTTGCCTCGGACTGCAGCGCGCACCGTCCAGCGAGGAGGACGTGTCAGCCACACCCGCCAACAGCAAATCTCTGTTCTCAGTGAAGCCCACTGGGGATGACTTGTGAATCCAGGGCCTCTTCTCCCTGAAGGAGTCTCTTTTTCGTAGTTTTACCTTGTCTTTGCAGTCGAGCTTCCCCGGGCAGCCCCAAAGCAGGGTTGTGCAGGTAAGTAGTTAACAGCCTGCTTTCTGAAGCCCTGATGTGGGGCGTTCCCCAGTGTCTGCGGTGCGGAGTCTCTGTGACCCAACACCGAGTCGGGAAGGGACTGCATAATCAGCAAACACCACTGCAAAGGGCACTCGCGTTCGAAATGGATGAATTCTACGACACACAAACTTTTCCTGTACTGTTTTATAGCGAGCATAAAATATTCTTCATAATAAAAAACATGGTTTTAATCATCTGCAAAAAAAGTTGAAACAAAATTTCTTTTTTCACACTTGCACCCCTCTACCTCGAAAACCTGGGGAGAGTCCCCCACCGTTCCTGCTGGCGGCAGACAACAGCCTGGGGGAACGCAGAATCACGTATTTCACACCCAAAATCAGGAAAATGAGACAAGGAGAAAAGTCTGGGAAGGAGGACCAGAGGCAAGCAAATACGCCACGCGCAGACAAGCCTGAGAAGGAGCCGGGGGGTGACGCAGGTGGGACCGGCATCTGTCCGCAAGGCCGAGCCCAGCGCAGGAGCCGGGGACGCTGCGAACCACACAGACCGCACAGACCGCGGGCCCGGGAGCAGCCGCAGCGCCCGTCGAACCTTCAGGAAAATGAGGTGGAGAAGCGGAAGCAGAGGCCGAGGAATCCCTGACAAGGTTAAAATTGGCATCATTCGGACACGCCTAAGTGGTAATCTACGGCAGACAGGGTACTTCGCCCAAGTCTTTCACTCGCCACTGAAGCTTATTGGGAGAGAACCGGCCTCAGGAAAAAAACGTGAGGAAGCAAAAGCGTGTTTCACCGCCCTGTTCACTTTCCTCCTCCCTCCTAATCCCCTCTGCCTCTCCCCGCTCGCCCAGCTGTCCTGCCTTCCAACCAGTCCGCACATCCAAGAGTACTGAGCAATCTGCTTCAACACAGAATCCCTTCAAAAAGCAATTTGCATTTTATTAATGGGTTCACAGAGACAGAGGAGCCTTCAAGAAATCAGCAGTCAGAGCAGGCCTCTGGCGAGGGAGGGCAGGCCTCGGTCCCAAACACTGGTCCGAGGAAGGCCAGGCTGGGCGGCGACTGCAAATGCAAGTCAAACTTGTTGGTGTTCACAGAGAGGGTGGTAACTTTCTCTGGAGGACAAAACAGGAGTAAATGAGTTCACACTTCAGCATAAATTATATAATGGCTATAAGGAGAAAACTACAGGTGGCAACAGTTGTTTTCAATGATTTACCACATCGGCATGGGCTGTCCTGTCATTGTCTGACTCGGTGATTTCCCTTCCTTTTCCTCTTAGATGCTGTATTTTTTTCAATTTATTTTTTAGATTAAACTGATTAACACATAATTTTGCTTTTAGAATTATATTTTAAACTACATTACACTGGGAGGCATCCTGGAAACAATTCAGAAATGGGAGTAGTTTTTTTCATCTTTGCACAATGCAAATTAATCAAAATTGACATGACTAAGCAGAAACTTCTCCAGCAATGTGTCTATTAAAATCACCTCTACCCAGCTGTTTATGAGTTTCACAAACTTTCTGTTTGCTTATTTGTTCATTTGCTTTTAAAAATGTATTCCCTTATCCTCACAGCCCACTCTCATTCTTCTCCCATCACTTTCACATGGGTAAATATTCCACTTTTTTCACGTATGTGTGTTTGCTTATGTGCTCCTATAAAATTTATGTGGTTGTTTTATATACTTGTGCTTTATGTGAATGGTATTGTATTCTGCAGCTTGCTGTCTCTCTTACTTTTTTCACTGAGTATAAGGTCCACCCAAGCTGCTGTCTCAGAGTAACTTGGCCGGCTGTAACTGCTGCAAAACCCCCCATGCCAGGGCTCCATCACATGCTAACTTCTTTTGAGGGGCAAATTCGTGTCCAGCTCCCTACCACCACAAACAATACTGCCATGAGCAACCTCCTTATGGATCTGGTGAGAATGTCTTTCGGATAAACACACAGGAGAGAATTGATGAGTCATAAGGGATGCATGTATTAATCCTCCATTTTCTAAATAGGACCAGATTGCTCTCTCCAGAAAGATTAAGCCAGTCACTCCTTCCCTCCAGCAGCACATATGGGTTCCTAGATTCTTGCAAACACCTGGCATCACCCACCTTCATGTTTTTGCCAGGCTAATTGGTATAAATTAATATCTCATATTTTAATTTGCAGTGTTTGACTACTAATTATTTTAAGCATCTCCTCATGTGTATTATATTAAGTGTTATGTAATAAGTTTCTGGGGTAGCTGTAAATTGCCTGTCCCTACGTTTTACTCATATTTCTATTGCACCTTCTGTCTTTTTATTTTTTTATTGGCAGGAGGTTCTTGTAGAGCCCAAATATTAATTCTAGGTCTTGTTTAGGCATTGCAAATATTTTCTTCTATCCTGTCATCTCTGTAGAGTAACTTTATCCTTGATGTTTTTCATTGAACAGAAATGTTTAATTTTGATAATTCAACTCATTTGTTGTTTGTTCATTATATTTTTGCACTGTAAGTCTTTTGCTCCTTCCGGGTCACAAAGACACCTGTTGTATTTTCTTGGATTAAGTTTGTGATTTTACCTTTTACCTTTTGGTTTCTGGTCTATCTCCAGTATGCCAGTGGTGTGGCATTGGGTAGGGAGCTAGTTTTATTTTTCTCTGTATGTTGAGCCAAATTTCCTAGTACATTTTTGCTAAACAATTTGTCCTTTCCCTACTGATTTTTGGCTTCACCTCTAATCTTTACTAGTTTCCACATACACCTGAGTTTGTGTCTGAGATCTCCATTCTGCTCCACTGATCAACTTGTCTATTCTTACTTCAAAACTACACTTTAAAATTTAATAGCATGTCAATATCTAGTAGTATAACCCCTCTCCCCTATCTTTATTCTTCTTTTTAAAGGTTGATTAGTCATGAATCTTTATTTCTTCATATAAATGTTAGAGTAATTTAACAAACTTCCTCAAAAAAATCTAACTGGAATTTTGATTGAAATTACATTTGATTTATGGCTTTATTTGGGTGGTAATTTATATCTTTCTAATATTATGTCATGCCATTCAAGAACATGGAATAATCTCTCCATTTATTGACACGTTTATGATTTTTTAAAAGCAGTTTTAAAGTTTTCCCCTCAGAGGTATCATATAGACTTAGTTAAGTGAATTCCAGGGTATTTTATAGTTTTTTGTTTCTATTATAAATGGTACCTTAATTTTGACTATATAGTGTAAGAGATGTATTGATTCTATAGGTTGATCTTTAGGCGGCATCATTGCTGAATTTTTATTACTGTTAATAAATTATTTTTATTGATTTTTCTAGAAAGATAATTATATCTTCTGAGAGTAATGAGAGTTTGAACTTTTCCCTTACAATCTTCACACACATCATTTTTCTTCCTTCAGTGCTCTGTAAGACAGTACCAGTGAAAAGGGTGGTATTTTTCTGATCCTTATCTTAAAGGAAATACATATAAACTTTCTTCATTATATATAAGTATGTATTTGCTGAAAGATTTTGGTGTGTAAGCTTTATCAATTTAAGGAAGTTTCCTTCTACTCCTAGTTCGATAAGAGGGTTTTCTTTAAAATCATAAGTAGGTATAGATCCTTTTCAAAACCTTCTTCTGCGAATATTGAGATAATTATATAATTCTTCTTTAGCCTTTTAATGTGGAGATTAAAGTTGATGTTGAGCCATCCTTTTATTCCTGGAATAAATCTTCCTTGATTTTGATGTATTATTTTTTAAATATACTGTTGTAGTCAGCAAATATTTTATTCTCTGGTTGTGCAGCTGAGTTCATAAGTGAAATGAGCTTATAATTTTGTTTATTTTTGGAATCAAGATTATACTAATAAAATGAGCTAGACAGCTTTCATTTTTTCCATTTTTCTGGTACAGCTTGTGTAAGATGAGAATATCTGGTTTTTTGAAGTTTAGTAAAATTCACTTGTGAGACTGACTGAGCCCTGTGATTTTTTAGAAGTTAGACTTTTGACTTCCTTTTCAATTTGTTTAATAGCTATTGATCTAGCTCAAGCTCTCTATTTTTTCCTGTACCAATTTTAACATCTCATACTTTTCTATGAATTTATTTCTTTTGTGTATTTAAGCTTTCAAATTTAGTGGCAAATAGGTGTCCAAGTGCTCTTCTATGCTTTTTTAATCTTTGTGTTGTAGTTATTTCCCGCTTTCTATTCTGTATTTTAATTTATATATTCTCTCTTTTTTCTTTATCAATTTTTCCAGATATCTGTCTTATTGATACTTCCAATAATTATTTTTTGGTCAATCCTATGAATTGTTCTTTCTTGTTCACTATTTTGTTGATTTCTTCCCTTATCATAATTATTTCCTTCTTTCTTGCTTGCTGTCTCTTTTTTCAATTCTTCCATTAACTGCTCATTTCACTTATTATTAATATTTTGTGTTTCCTGATAAATGAATTTAAACTAAATTTTCCTGAAAATTTCAGGCAGATTCCACAATTTTCATGTGTAGTATTTACTGTCATTCTGATATTTCTTCAATTTCTTTATAATTTTAATTCAAAGGTTATGTAGTAGTACATTATTTTGCTTCCGAACATAAAGGATTGTTTACCTCTATTTTTCATATTGACTTATGAATGTATTTATTAGTTTGTTACCTAATAGATGATCTATTTTTGTAAATGTTTCATGTGAGCTTCAAAAGAAATCTTTGCTTGCTTAATTTCATTGTTAGGTCTTTGACATCTCTGCTTTTTTTTTGTTGGTTTGATCAATCTGTTTCTCTAACTACAATTGAAGGATTATCTATTTCTCTCTGCAGTTCTTACAGTAGTTGAAACATTTTGGGACTTTCTTATTATAAGTGTTTATAATGGATATATTTTTTCTTTCTGTTATTTCTTTTATGCAGATATAATGTCTGTCATCTATCCCTTGTGATATTTTTTGTCTTAAATTCTTATTTTGTAAGATATTAATGTCACTACCCTGGTTTTCTTTTAGTTCATAATTATTTGGTATACAAGGGTTATCAGGAAAGTATCCAGCCAAATAGAGACATTTATTATATTAACAATGGTGGGATGCTTTCCAGACAACCCTCGTATATTTTTCTATTTTTATTGTCAGTTTTCTGTATTATTATCCTAAGTGTGTCTTTTTAGACAACATATTGTTGTATCATATTTTGTTTGTTTTTGAATCCAACCTAAGAGTTTATCTTTGGTGAGTTTTTGCTGCTGTATTAGGATTCAGTTCCATTGTCTTATGTCCCACTTGTTCTACTCTGTTTTTGTTTCCTTCATTTCTCTGTTCCTAAATTCCATTGGGTAAATCAAGGTTTCTTCTATAAGATTAAAAATTCTGACAAAAATACATTCTGGACAAAAAAATACATTCTGGTTTTGTCCTTATGGTGGTTGACCTTCCATGCTCATGTTTACATTTGTTTTCTTAAACTTACTGCTTCCTGTATTGTCTCCTTTGCTTACTGTCAGTCTCATGTCCCCTTGGGCTTCCTCTCACCTTGGCCCCTACACCATGCTGATAGAATTTTAGTTCTGGGTTATTATGCAAGTATTCTCCCTCCCCTTCTAACTTTTAAGACAATAGTAAACTTTACAAAGACATAAGATTGCCCTTACTTCCCGTAACTCTTGATTCATCTGGATTTATTTCTCTTATTATTTAAGTACTTCCTAAAGTGTTTTCTTTTTAAAAATTTTTTTTATTTCAAAATATTAAGTGGGTACAAGTGTTTTTGCTTCATGGATGAATTGAATAATGCTGAAGTCAGGGCTTTTAGTGTGCCCATCATCTTTTGCCCACCAAAGTATTTTCAATATGGGTCTTCTTGTTGCAATGCTTCTGAAGCTTGATATGCCTGAGAATAATTTTCTGGTGTCCTTTCATTTGATGAACAGATTCATTGAATATAGTTTTTTAATCCCAGAAAATTTATCCTCGTTATGGCTTCAAATGTTGCCTTTTGTCACTTTTACTTTTCTCTCTTCCTAAGTTTCTAATTATGTGGATGTAGACATTTCTCTGTTTTCCATATCTCTTAGCTTAATTTTTAAATACATATTTTCTTTCTCACCTTACCCTTCTCTGTTGTGTTCTGAGTTTTTCAGTCTCATCTCAAACTCACTAATTGCTCTGTGCTGTATCCACCCTACTAGTCGCTCCATCTATAGGGTTCCTTATTTCATCATTCACCTTTTTCGTACCTGATATTTCTAATTGGCTCTTTTTTGTGATTTTTTATTCTTGTTAATATCTTTTCATATTTCTTTAGTTATATTTATAATGCTTATTTTAAATTCTTGGGCCATCTGTTCAAATACTTCTGCTAGATGGTATAGGTTGTGCAGTTTGTCTGTTTATTAATTCATTTGGTAGTTGTATTGCTCTAGTGATTGTGGCTTGTGAGTTTCTGTTTCTCTCCTCCACTTACCTTAGCTGGTAATGTTTCCTGTACTCCTTTTTGGGATGTGTATTGGGAAGAGTCCAACAGCGGCTAGGCCTCTTGGTGGAGCGCCCCAGGCACCGTGGAATCACTACTGATTCCTCTGGGCTGTTGGTCTGGAGTAGCCAGACAACTCCTCTGGTCAAGGTTTCATCTTCAAACCTTTGGGTAAGACTGGATTGAAAGAAGGTAGTCCCCATGCCTGGGGGTGTGGAGAAGGAGGAGGCAAGGGATGAATTTAGGAGCTGAGCTGTTCAGTCCACAGCTGTTTTCACTTCTTCCCCCTGGGGGCTTCGGTCCTGCCATGAATTTGCTCTGCAGACACCTGCACCAATAGTCTAGGCTACTGCCACAGAGCCCTTCACTGGAGAGACAGGCAATGACTGTCATCAGGCTGCTCCAGGAAGATGCAAGGACAGCCCTCAAAAGGCTTTTCTCCAAACAGTCTCTTCACTGGTGCCTCTGGGTCCCTCCACCCCAGCCAGCTACAGACACCACCTCCACAGAAAACAGTTCAAGACAATCTTCCCAGTGGCTTATTAGGGGTTTTTGTTTGTTTCTTTTGTTGTTGTTTTTGTTTGTTTGTTTCCCCAAATGTACATTTCCTACTTGCATCTGTTTCTGTAGAGTTGATTAGCAAGCAACCTGATCTAGTTTACCATCTTGGTAGGAACCTAACATAGTAAATACTCAATAAACGTTTGTGATTGATTAGCAAAGCTAACAAAGAAGCATGTCCTTTTTCCAGGTTTGTTTTTGTTTTTAACAGGAAAGGTTTTTGACTGGTTATAAGGTTTGGGTATACCCCTGACAAAAGAGGATAAGAAAGAGGAAGAAATGGATTTTTTATTGTGCGCCCACTAAATGCTGGGCATTTGCTAAGTGCTAAATATGAGAGGTGGGTATGAAATTGACATCACAAAATTTGTTTTATTTATTTCTCTAAATCAGATGAACCACTCTAGGCCCCCACAAACCTGGTAAGTAGAAAAATCAATCTCAGTAATTGGGGGAGCTTTCCCTCCTTTGGGTCATATGGAAGTCCTACAAGAATGCATCTTATGCAACCTAGAACATTCCTGAAAGGGCATCTACTTGTCAGGTCCTACTGGCCTCTGGCCTCTGTTGGGGGACTCTTCGTGCAATCTTTGGAGACAGGTTGCTCTGCCCATTTGTGCAAGGCACCAGCCTAGGGATTTTTCCTGAGATTTCTAAAGCAACAACCCATAATATACCCTCTTCCTCCCCCCAAATGCACATAACACTTCTGGGAGGCTAAAGAGAAGTGAGAAGGGGCCAACATTCACAAATTCCAGAATCCACACCCACTGATCTCTTAGTTTTAGGGAATCTCTCCTTCCCTCCCACTCCACACTTTAAAATCTGGGCGTTTTTCATCTTCTTTGCTCCAAATCTTGCCTCCATCCCCTCTGGGCTGGGACCATCCAGCCTCCTCCTCCTAAATAAGTTTGAAACAATAGCTTTTTCTCTCCCCTGTAGGGTGTTGAGTTTAAAGACAGCTCAGAATTTTAAAAACACAGTCCCACTTTCTCCAAGGACAAGGGTGGCGAAAATGAACCAGTTAGTTAGTTGTTGTTGTTAAATTCTTACCATACTGTATGTGTGCTGTGTTATTTGATTCCTCCAACAGTCCTACAGCAGCTGCTGCAGTGCGCTGCCCGGCTGGTGGCTGGGGGCTCACGCAAAGTCTCCTTACCTGAAGTCACACCTTCTCCCCAGGGCAGCCTGTGTCCAGTGGCTGGCTGGGGGGTGTTGTGGGTGAGGCACAAAGGCCTTGGCCCCTTTGACTCAAGGCAGCACAATCCGAAAGGCCATCCTTCGGAGCGCTCAGTGAAGCCGCGAGGACCGTGACTGTTCCCACTGCTCCCCTGCCAGTCCTGCCTCCCTCCCTCCCCTTCAGGTGCTGTCCCCATCTCTGCCTCAGAGTCTGTTTCCAAGGACCGGACCTAACAGAAGCCCCAGGAGACAGACATCAATATTCCCACTTTACAGATGTGGACATTGAGGCTCTGGGAGCTTAAGTAACTTGGTCAAATGGGAAACGACATTCGATTTCAAAATCTGTCTGACTCTCAAGCCTTTGGATATGTTTTTGGTCTGAGGGATTCCTTCCCTCACATCCACTCACCTATTCATTCCCAGTTCCCGTCTGCTAGGCACCTGTCTCTCCGCGCGCCAGGCCTAGTTACATCACACACACACACACACACACACACACACACACACGCACACACACGCACTTCTTTGCACAAGCTTTCTACTTCTTTCATGTGCAGCTGTGGCTCCTGCACCCCTCTATGCAGCCCCCGTTTCCCCCACAGGCCCCCTCCCAGTGCTGAGGAGCGGGGCAGCTCCTCTCCTGTTCCCTGGACACCCGCCATCGCAGTGATGCTCAGCAGGATATTTGGTGAGTCCCAGCCACCAGCCAAGCCCTGCATGAGGGCTGGGAGCATGGTGTGAGGGGAAAGACAGATTTAAAAGCCATCACAGAGCTTACCAAGTCTAGGGAGGAAGACTAACACTAATCACAGAGCTAGACAAATCAAAGTAAAAGTATAACTGTACCTACAGCCAAGAAAATGAGGTACGTGGTACCATGAGGGCATATAACAGGGTGACCTGTCCTAGTCAGGCTTCCCCAAGAAGTGGTGATTGAGCTGACTCTGAGGAAATGGCAGGCAAAGCGGGAATGGCCATTCTAGGCAGAGGGGAGAGCATGTGCAAAGGCCCTGTGGCAAGAGGGAGTGCAGGCCTCAAAGGAACTGAAAGAAGGCCAGTGAGGGTAGGAAGGGGGAGAGTGGGGGTGTTGGGCTGTGAGCTGAGGCTAGGGAGGGGCCAGATCAGGCAGGACAATGGAAGTCTTTAAAGGATTTGAGGCAATCACATGAAATAATCAGATTTGCACTTTTAAAAAGTCACTATTGGCTGTGACAGAGAACAAAATAGAAAGAGATAGTGGAGACCAGTTAGTAGGTTACTACTTAGACCAGTATGGTATCTGTACAGATGGGAAAGGGAACAGGTATCAAAGATCTTTTGGAAGAAGGATCAGCAAGACTCGGTGGTAGACTTGATGTGGGGGGTGAAGGAGAAGAAGGTGTCAAGGAAGATGCACGGGTTTTGGCTTCATAAGTGGTTATGTAGTAAGAAGGGGATCAAATGTGAGAAAGCTAGCGAACACATTCAGATGTGCTGAGTTTGAGGTGCTTAGGACATTCAGGTTGTGGAGTGGAAGGAGCAGCTGGTTATTTGTGACAGGAGCTCTGGGCCAGGCAGCTCGTTTGCGATGGAAGTGGTTACTGAAGCCCAGGGCGTGGCAGGGTGCACTTGGGAGCAAGCACAGAGCGGAGGAGAGAGGAAGATGACCGTGGGGGGTGAAGGAACTCCAAGAGGTAACGGTTGGCTGGAGGAGACTGACAAGAGCTTCTTGAGAGCTGGAGACAAAGCGGGAGAATATCAGGGCTCGGAAGCTAACAGAAAAGAAAGTGTTTCATGAAAAAGAGGGCTTTGCTTGTGGCCACAATGGACTAACAGGGACCGATTGACCCTCCTGCTTTAGACAGCTACTGAAACAGGCAAGGTACATGACAAATAGGCAGCACTAGACAGAGATCCCCGAGAAAAGAGAAATAAATGAGGTGAGTCCTACAGTTGGCACAGCCAACTGCCTGCACAGAGTTTCCAGGCTCCAGGCAGGCAGGGACAAACTGAACAGAGCTCGATGCTGCTCTTGGGTGAGGAGACGGAAGTAAGAGGTCAGGGAGACCAATCTATTCTTTCCCCTCTCTTCTTCCAGGGATCTTGAAGTGCTTTGAGATCTGTGTCTCACCCGGGGCCCTTCCTGGGCCTGGCAGGAAGTTTGGAACCGGCTGCAAACAGCCTCGTGAGCAGGTTAGAACCGGGCAGGGGCCTTCGTGGGAGAAGTGGCAGAGGGGCCCGTTCTGCCTGGAGAGTGCAAGTGCAGGGGGAAAAGAGGGTCAGCTTTGCACAGCGGTGCAGGGCTGGGTGAGAGGGGTGAGGCAGGCTGAGCAGATTTACACAGACTTCAGGAATTCCAGGGTGTTAGCCAGGGCAGGCACCTCCTTCTCCACCTGCTGGTGGTTTGTCTTTGGAGAAACCTACCTGGAAGTTCAACACTACACCTATTTGTTAACTTCATAATAAGAAATAACTGCTAGAAGCCCACCCACTAGGCCCAGAAGCCTAACTCTCCGGGAGAGAGAGACATGGCTGCCATTTTGTCCAACTTTTATCCTCCAGATCCCTTTGGTATGTTTTGGTGTATGCAATCCCCAGGCTCACCTCCTCTCTGTGGGCAGCCCATCCTGGCACACCTCAGAGGTGGTGACAGGCCAAAGGCCTCCTTTCTTTGGTGTCTCCCATTAGTTAGGACCAACACCTTCATACAGAAGTGATCCCCAAATCAGTCTGCCAGAGGGCTTGAGTGGTAGGAGTCAGAGAGCCAATGCTGCTACCAAAAACACCCCCCACACCCCCCCCACCCCTCACAGCAACACAGCCTGGAGGGAAAAGCAAAGCAGAGTCTGTGCCCAGAAGGTCAGCTCAGAGTGGGCCAGGGGCCTGTTCACTCCCAGCAGCACCGGGGCCTGGCCAGCCTGGGAGGCCAAGGGGGGATGGGGGTTAGGAACTGATGGGAAGGGAGCTCCGGGACCACCACAAGTTGTCACCATGCCCACATTGCCATGCTGAGCTAAGTACGATTCCAGTTTGTGATCTGTGTGTTTCCTTGAGAGTTGGGTGAAGAGAAAGGCTATATCACCCACTACATTAGTTTTATGAATTTCTACTTAGAACATTTGTGTCTGTCAAATGAGACAGGAGCTCAGTTAGGCTCCAAATGTCACAATTTCTAGTAATTACAGACAAGCACAAACAATAGAAAAAGCTCAACAATGGGACTGATTTGAAACATTAACTTTTAAAAATGCTCACAAATGAATCATTTCATCTACAATCAACTTCTATTTTATTTTTTCTCCTAGAGATAGAAAATAGATAATTATTGGAGAAAAGAATTGGTGAAACATTCCACACACATAATTTGTGTCTAGAAACATAAAAACAAACGTTCCTCTGGAATGTACAAAATGAATCCATATACAATCTGTTATCACTGTAGAAAACCTTATAAAATGGATCAGTGCAAGAAATTCTACTTGAAAAACATCTGTGATTTCAGGCATGTCAAACTTAAAATATGCATGTATGGATGGGTGGGTGTATGCTCACACTCCCCATAATAGGGTTCCTGTGCTCCGCACTCTCTGTGTAACCCACGCATAAGTGGGCATGAAATGATTAAATGACACAATCCCAAGCTGCTCTACCCAAGGAGAATGTCTGATAGAGCAACATAAAAAAGTAGCTTAGAGTTAGTGAGTGCTGTGCAGTGGGGAAGACTTGGTAACTATAGCAACTCTGCTTTAGAAGTTGTTCTTTCCCTGCCAAAACCAGGTGAGCCCTGTCAGCCCTCCTACTGGCACACCAGGGGGAGAGAGAAGCTATTCAGGAGAGGCAGTCGGCCAGCCACACAAAGGACACGCGAGGAAAGTAAACCTCCTTAAGATTTGGCACTACATGGGTCAATGAAGGACCAAATTGGGAACAAGAATGAGTAGTACAGTTGAGGAAGGCTGAACACAAGAGAGTGGGTTTTAAACTCCTGAAACAGAATGAGAATTATCTGTAATGAATACATCAGGCCAATTGTGACCATTCTAATATAAACTGGCAGGGGACACAGAAAAAGATCAGCACACAATCAAGAACCAGGACAAGTTATTACAAGGACCCAGACAGGGGTGGTTATGTCCTCCAGGCTCTAGAAAAGGCTTCGCCAAGTCCACAGGGGGAGGCATGGGAGTTAACACCAGAACCCCACCTCCACATACAGATAGATTTTTATAGCTGTGGCAAATTTTTTTTTAATGTTTAACTGTTAGTAAGCTGCAGTTGATACCCAGGGTAAGCTCAGTTCTTCTCATCAACTCCTTTATGTTATCATTGAAAACCCTGGAGGAAAAAAAAGAGCTCCTCGAATATATGGTTAGTCAAAGGTTGCTACGCCGGTTGGACCTTGGCGACCTTCAGTCTTCTGGTCTCTGAAGTGTGCAGCAGGAGGCATCTCTCACGCTGAGAGGCGTCTGGCATACTGCATATCACACTGACTCAGGCGCGGTTCCCTCATCTCACCGCAGCACTCCGTGCACTTGGTCACTGCATCCTCAAACGTTCCCTCCACGTGACCTCAGGAGAACTCTCTCTCCTGTCTTCCTCCGGCCTTACTGGCTGCCCTTGCTCACTCCCCTTTGCAGGATCTTCTCTCTTCCCCGACTCTAGATGACCTAAGCCTTGGAAGTCTGCCCCTCTCATTCCCTACGTGATCTCATTTAATAGGACGGTTCTCCCTGCACCTGCATGCTGATGACTCCCATCTTGGTAGCTCTTGGACTCAACGCCGATACAGCCCACTGCAAACATAGCACGTGTTAGGCTGCTCTCTCCTAGTAGATGGGTGCTCCCACCATCAAAGTGAGCCCTCCTCACTCGCTCCTCAGCTCCACCCTGCTTCCACTTGCCATCATCTCGCCTGGATCGCTCCCGAGGCCTTTGCCTGTGCTCTTTCCTACAGTCCATTCTCCACACGGCAGCCAGAATCTTTTAAAAACACAAATCAGATCCCATCACTGCCTGGCCCAAAACCTTCCAATGTCTTCCTGCCACACCAAGAATAAAAGCCGGAGTTCCTGCCTCGGCCCCTGAGCCCCATCAGATCAGGGGCACCTCCTCTCCAGCCTCCACGCCCTGCCCTCTGCTCACTCTGCTCCTCCACGCTGCGTTTCTCTGCTGTTTCCAACATGGCCCAGAGCCTCACCCTTGCTGTTCTCTCTGCCTGGAATACCCGGAGGAGCTCATCCCTCTATCCCAGTGTCTGTTCTCTCCTTAGAGACTCTGCCTGCCTGCTTCATTTAACACACCCACCCCACTCCTACATTCTGTTCTAGTCCTTTATCCTGTTTTTTGCCACACTAATCACTGCCTGTATTATCATAGGTAATTTGTCTCCCTCAGTAGCATGTGAGTAAAAACAGGGAATTTCTGTTGTTCACTGCTTTCCCCCCAGGATACAGAATAATGCCTGGCACATGGTGAGTGATCAGCAAATGTCTGTAAATGGATGAACACATGCATGAAGAAAACAACTGTACATTTGTGTAACACATTGGTTGTGACATGTAATGGTTCAATGGCTTTTAAACTACTTTTGATTTGGTTGCTAAATGATCTGGCTCCTTTAACAAAAATCGAGTGTTAAAATAGATCATCCTGTCAGACAATTAAAAACATTTGGGGTCCAACATGGCACTATCCCATGCCTCTGATATAAAAGAGATTTCAGAAATTTAGCTAACAGAGGAGTCAGAACAATTAGAATAGGAAAAAATTAGAACAATAGGATTGGAGAGCTGGAAGAGACTTCTCCCTATATCCTCCTCCCTCCAAGAACAAATACAAACTGTTCCTCCCAACCTGGGTCCTGTGGGCTCACCTGCCTCAAGCTCACTCACCAAGGCATCCTCCCAAAAAGGTGCCTCTCCCAGAGGAACTCTCCCTCTAGTTGCTAAAAAATGAATAAATAAATAAAACAAATAAATAAATAAAATTTCCTCCATATCGTTACAGAATTATTAATAACTACCATGTATTGAGCATTAATTACATGCCACACATTTGACATTCACTTGTTAATAATCACAGCAATGCTGTGAGTGGGTATTGTTTAGCCGTCTCATTTAACAGATGAGGAAACTAAAGCACAGAGAGGCTAAGTGACTTGCCCAAGGTTACAAAGCTAGTAAGATGTGGAGCTGGGATTCAACTCAAGAAGTTTGATTTCAACATTCATGCTCTTAATCACCTGCGTAGTCTCTCTGTACTTAGCTGGAAGAGACTTTATAGACCATTAGGTTCAAGTCCCCCATTTTAATGATCTTTAACACAAGCGGATGTGGCTAGATGGTCTGTCTCTATTTTATTCTGTGGTGCCTTGTGATTCTACAAACAGAATAACTACAGTCATAAGTAACACTTATTTAACTATTATCAGGCACTGTGCTACGTGTTTTATGTGCATTGCTTACTAAATTCTCAAGGCATCACTATGAAGTAGGTACTATTATTATCCTAATGTTATAGATGAGGAAACTAAAGCTTAGAGAGATTGAGAAACGCCCAAGCTCACACACACGGCAGGCGAGCAGCACAGCTGAGATGCAAAGCCTGGCAGTCCAGCCAGATCCTACCCTCCTAACCACTGTGAGGTGGGAGGGTGCTCTCTGCAGAACCCTGGAGAGCAGAGGCACCCACGTAGCAGTTTCCCTCACGGTATAGACAGAGAAACTAAAGCCAAGAGAATTTGAGTGACTTCTCCAAAGTCACATTGCCAGGCAGTGGTCAAGCCAACACGAACAACACGAACAAAGAGAAATGTGTTCTTGGCTATTTACGATGGCTGTTCAACCAAGTAGATTCTGGAGAATGGGCATTTCCTCCATCGACAAGCTTTTGATTAGACTTTAGGCCTGGTTTACTCACCTTTTGCCCAGGAACACATTAAAAACAGATTTCGGAAGTTGTATGCATCTCCCATGCATTAGATTTATACATTTCCATGACTGATTTAAGCTTGACCCTACGTGCCCTTTTTAAAAAAACCAAAATGTAATTGAAGTTTGGATTCAGAATCCAACCTGGGTTTCGCAAGGATGTCATTTGGTTGTCAACGTGATGTTTCAGTTCTTCTCCACAAGCCCAAAGGAAAGACGGGTGTGCAGAAGGCAAAGGCTGTACCTGCATCTTCACATGCTAAGCCCTAAACCAGTTAGTGTTCTCCATCACACCATCCAGACTTTTGAATTTAAGACTGCTTTTAGATTAGGGCAATGATTCTCAACTCTGGCTGCACGCTAGAATCATCTGAGGGACTTTCACAATATAGTCATAATTTGAGGCTCACCCACCGTTGAAACCACTGGAAGCCCAAAAACCACTGTAGGTGTTTGAGTGGGAACGTGATATGGGGAATATCGTGTGTTAGGAATGTTGGTCACATTGCTGTATCCATAATTAATAGAGAGAGATGTTCACAGTATTTTTTCGAAAACAGGTCTGCTGATGCTTAAACTCCTAGATTCAGAGTTGTGCTGAATCATAGCACCTCATTCTTTCTTCCCATAACTCCTCAGGGAGTTTACCTTATTTATTTACTTACTGAAGTTCTCACTCCACACAGAACAGTGTGTGAAGGATGTATCTCTATACTATTCTCTCCCTGTTTTATTCATTGTGAAAAGATACTTCGTTCACATCACAATATTCAAAAGGCACACAGCAGTGTAACAATTAGTCTCCCTGCTTCCCCATCTCTCAGCCTCTTAGTTTTCCTCCCTAGAGTCACCAGTTTTCAGTTCTTGGAGTGTCCTCGCAGAGAGGGTTTGTGCACACACAAGCAAATATTGTGTACGTGGATTAACCCAAATGGCAACCTTTTAAACACTGTTCAGTAACTTGCTTTTTTCCCTTTTCTCTCTCTCTCTTTTTTTTTATCTCTACAACCAAGCACGCAGGCCCTTCTTCTTTTAAGGACATTTTAAGGAGAATGAAAAGGGCCACGACAAGGGTGCAGACAGAGGATCCAGAACCTTGAAAATTCTCATGGTCATATTTCTGAGGTCCTTGTTCTGAACTGCCTTCTTCCTTTCTCTTCCGTACACGAACGTGGCGTGCTTCAAATCTCTTGTACCTTCCCTAGCCTCCTGATTCTCTAACCCCATTCGGCTTTTCTTCTGTCCTTCCTTCATGAAACTGCCTCTCACTAGCAAGAGGCACTGAATTTACAGTTAAGGTGAAACAGTGTTTATGAATAGCAGACCATTGGGGGCTTCCTAACCTCATTTGGAAATTATACATCTCAGAAGAATTTATGATCCATGGTCACCCTAAGAAACCTTTCACATCGTAATTTAGGCAAGTGGCAGGGGGCTGGGCTATGATGTTAAAAGTTGGAATTCAAAGGAAGGAATTCAAAGGAAGAAACAATGCAAAGAGAAATGTGATGCGACTTGGTAACTGACTAGGTTCAAGGAATGGAAAGAAGTGAACAGCTCTCTCCACCTTAGAAGATTTTAAGCTCAGGCGACCAGAAGAATGGTGGGATCACTGTTAAACAAGACGTTCTTTGTAAAGGGCTTTCAAAGCCTTATTTTTTTCTGGGTTGAATACTGTACTCATCGAATTTCGGAGGTGGCCAAGGCATGGGAAAATCTGTGAGGTAACAGAGTTTGTCTCCAACCCTTCTCTGTGCCTTTTCTGTCTCCCCCTCCTGCCTGATTCCTTGGGCCATTCTTCCACTGGACTCCTGTCATCTAACTCCTGCCAAAGTGACGAACAGTATCAGGTGTGGGTTGATAAAGGCAAAAGCTACACCCTCTCCCAGGGGTAGTTACACTTTAAAAGGAGACTCATGAAGAAATAAAACCTTAAGACAAAAAAAGAATGCACCTGCAAGAGTGGAATTAATGGGTCTTAATTTTTTTAGACAAGCTAGTAGTCCTCAAATCACACGGTAGTTCATTAATCACAAGGTTAATATTCTGTTCTATTGGGACCGTTTAATTTCAAAGCTTTTCTTGTCTGAACACAGACTATTGCTTACTGATGGAGTTTTAGGTCTATTATTGTGTAAGCAGAAAGTTATTTTCTAGCCATGCATTCAGTTAATTTAAAATATAACAACAGAGATTGAATAATTTTCTTCTATATTTTCTGACAGTCTGTTTCAGTGGGATTTTTCTGTCCCTAATTGTCCATAATTGGTCTTCCCTTACTGAGACTATATAACATTTAATGTCTTGTTGAGGAAGAGAGGAAAAGCCATCACCATATCCAAAGCTTTAACAGAGATACATGGCTCTTCTAAAGAGACAGCTTCCCACATTCCCAGTAAGTTGAGTGAATGACGTAGGCATTGTGATGCAGTGTTAGGTTGCTACCAATCTTCTGATGAAATGTCAAAAAGATCATCTGCTTCAGGGGATCCTGGATCATCAAACCATGACATTGTGATGGTTGGATGTCACGAGCAGACGATGTCATTGACTAATGGGCAGGTAGCATATACAGCGTGGATATGCTGGACAAAGGAATGATTCACACCCTGGTGGGACAAAATGGGACAGCGCAAGATTTCATCACACTATTCACAACAGCGTGCAAATCAAAATTCATGAGTTGTTTATTCCTGGAATTTTCCATTTGCCTATAATGTTTTTGTACTAGAGTAACAACCCTTGGAAAGTGAAAATGTGAATAAGAGGAGACCACTACTGTACTGCTCAGGTGCCTGCAAGATATGTATTTAACTTGCTGTGTCTTGGATTCTGTAAAATGGGGATCACATTAATATTATACCTACAGAGTGGTTATAAAGATGAAATGACATAATACATGTAAAGCACTTAGAATGGTGCATGGCCTAGTGGCATATGAATGTTAGTGTTTACTTAATAATTGAAACAATTTATATTCAGATTTTTCAGGCAACTTTGCAATTAATTTTAGTTTGTTAAAATGTAACTAAGAAAAACAAGCATCTGCTTTTTCTCTTAACCATTTCCTCCTCTTCTACTGTAACGTTTCCCTCTGATGTTCCCAGGTCTAGTAATGGTTTCCACACATGGCAATGCACTACAGCAGTGAAGACACACACTACATGGCAGAGGTGTCAGGGGCTCCTTCAGAGTCATCTTCAAATTCACACTGCCCATAAGGGCAACATAAACCACCTTCATTAACCCCCTTCATTATCACACTGTCCACTAGCAGGAGATCCAGTTTTGACTGAATTCAGCCAACAACTTCTCACTTCTGCTTTAAGCAAGCGCCCCTGACAATGGAGACAAAGCAGTTAAAAGACATCAGTAGAAAATATATTCCACATTCAAGCCATCATCTTTTTTTAAAAAAAAATGTCTATGCCAAAGTAAGATTTTAAACAGGTGATATGCTAATATTAGTTCCTTCAGCTAGAGTCCATTTACATATATCATCTCAATGAAAGGCAGATCTGGGGTACCTCAGGGTTTGGAGAAAACTGGTATCATTGAGGATAACATCTAACTAGATAATGAATGGGTCTTTTTCATCACGATGTTTTATTATTGCACAGTAAAGCCACACGGATATTTGTTGGATCTTTATGTTAGGTGTTTTCCCTATGTACAAAATGTCTATCACATAAATGTAATTACTACTTATTGATCTGTTGAAGAGTAATGGTAATCTTAAGCATTTAAATTGGGAGCTTGAAGATATTTTATTTAGAAGTATCATCACCTAGATACAATATCTTCTGTGTTTTGGCATTTACCTAGGGTAGCTTTTCCTAAACTATCATAGCAAGAAAAGTTCAGCAGGATTCCAGTAAAGAAACATAGTGAGTTTAGTACTTTTAGTTTAGCAAACAAACATCAAATTAAAGTCACATACAACCTTAAGACAGTTGGTACTGCTATTGATAAAAAAATTCACTTTGATGGCATTATTTTTGAGTATAAAAATAGAGTATTTTGAGAGAGCTTCAGAAATTGTATATTTTCTGGAAAGACAAATCATTTCCTGCTGAAAATATAGGGTTGAATCAAGCACTTATGTTAGAGGTCTAATAAATCTTGTTGATAAATTACAAAAACACATAAAATATATCTAAAAAGTAGCTCATACTAGGAGACTATATTAAATAAATTTACATGCATAATACATATACATTTTTTCCCCTTAATCAACTTTCTAAGAAATGAAATGAAGTATTTTAACTTTAACCAGCCTAGGAATGGTACTGTTTCATATCCCATTCTATGTTATCTAATCTTTTATTCTTTTACCCTATTTCTAGAAGGACTAGATTTCATTTTGGATAATGGGATAACTAGCACAATTTGTCCAAAGATCTCAAAAGGTCACATCTAGAATAATATGAGTTTTATCAAAGAAAAACAGAGGGTTCTTCAGGGTCACAGAACATGCAACAGTGGGCTGGAAGAGCTCAGCTGGCCACGGCTGGATGAAGCACAATGTTCCTTCCTCTAAAGCTGTGTTTGCTGAGACATCATCACTTACAGGCTGTCTCTCAGTATTAAAACCACGAGATAGCTAAGACACCTCGAGTCATAAAATCAATCCACAATCTTGGTTCTTGGATGTGAATTGAGAGGCATCCAGGAAACCTTGGCCCAAAACTCTCTCAAAATGCCAAAACTCACCTGTTAATTATTATTCTTTTGGTTTAAGTCTTTCAGTCTTTAATATCTCCTATTACAGATCCTATAGGTAATAAATTATTAGTGATATGCATTTTTGGTGATTAGCTTGTTCGCTTACTGGAAGTACATAATAAACGCACTAGAGATGTGGAATAACGGGACTAGTGAGTTTGTCGGTAAGATGCGGTAAAGCATTGGTCTCTCCGCTCAGCAAAGCCAGAAATGGGCAGGACATGCTGACGTTAGGGAGCTGCAGGATTGCCCAGCGCAGTGGGGGAGGTGTGAGGTGGGATGAGATGGAGAGGTGGGAAATTTATTCTGAAAGGAGAGAACAGAAAGTATCAAAAGTCAAGTCGCTCTCTCTCTACATATACATGCACTGCACATGTATACACTGCTCTGCGTATGCACGTGTGTATGTGTTTTTTTTTCCTTCCTTCACACTCCAGGCTGGCCCCAGTTGGTGATTCTAACCAAGCGTGGGTGTGGTCTTTTACAGATTTTTTTAAAAAAATTCTTAAAATATGGTTTTTATATATAAATACTATATTTGAAATAAATGTTTTTTGTAGAAAATGCATATCAACTTGTAGAAAAAAAATGAGACTCCTATGATCTAGAGGTATTTTGACATAATTCATTTAAGTGTTCTACGCATTTATATTTGTATAATCGTGATTATGCCTATAAGATTTTTAAGAATCTGAAAATATATTTCCTCAACTCTAAAAAAAAGTATTAAATGTTCCCTTCCTAAGAAAGGGAATTATGATTATCTTCAATGTTGGTTTTTCCCCTGTGATAAAACCTAAGAGCTGCTTCCCATTAGCATACCCTACCCTTCCTCCGAACTCCTGCCCTTTTGTCATGGTTTAACAGCAGTTATATTTTAGCTGCTGTTCAGAAGTCCCTCTTCCCCCACCAAAAGAGAGGCAGGGTAAATTTCCCCCAAACAGACAGCTCCCTTGGGTTTAAGAATTTTCTTCACTCTCTCCTCTTTCTTAGTTGAACCCCCATCCCTTCTCTTCCTCTGTAACACAGCGTGATTGCTGCAATCTTTACTGTAGTAAAGATAAAGTAAATCTAAAGTAATTCAAATGGTTGACACAGATTAAACTGTCTTGTTCAGACCACCCTGTGAGTCCTATTCCTAGTTTTCAGCCCTGTGGAGGTGGGGGATGGGAGAGGGGTTGAGGGGCTGTTTGCTTGCCCTGAGAGCTTTTAAACCCCATGCTAGGTTGACCTCTCCGTTTCAGACAGGCTGTTCCTGTCTCTGGAAAAGAAGAATATTTTCCTATCTAGGCCAAGTGCACTCCTTTTGACACCAAAACTGCTCTCCTGGCTTCCTAGATCAACCTGCCTGTTGTCTTTGGTGCTCTGCTAGGAAATGATTGACGTGCCTTTCTCTCCTGGCCTTGGGCCTCCAGCTCTTTACCGAATATACTAATCAGAGACAAACATCTCCCATTGGCACATTCCAACCTTTAAATTTATGCTTCTCTGTCCTAGTTGTTAGATTCTTATAGCAGTGAACAGAGTGTCCCCAGCCTTTCCCTCTATCAGAATTATCTCCCTCCGGTTCCCAGGAGTATAGTTCTAGAGACCCATATCTCTGAAAAGCCTCCTTGGTGCTGTACTTTCTGTCCTTGTCCTTCGAATATATCTAAGTCATACCAGGAGAGTCATCCTTCATGAGAGTCACATTGTTCTACATATTAGAATGTTAAAAAGTTAATCATCTTTTCCTGGGAAAACAGATATTTCATATGGTTCAACTCAATAAATGTCATCAACAGGAGAATAAATAAATCAGTTATAGTATATTTCCACACTGAAATACTACTCTGGCAGTGAGAATGAATGAAATGGAGCCATGTATATCATCATAGATGAAACACATATCAATTATTAAAGAAAAAAGCAAGCTGCAGAAAAATACGCAATGTACCATGAATACAGTTTGAAAGCTATTCACAAAAATGCTATATATTTCTTAGGGAAACACACATGCACACATTTTCTTGACATATATATATGAAATATAAGTATGAATATATGTGTGTACATTCATATATACATATGTAATAAAAATACAAATAAATGAATAGAAATAATAAACACACTAAATTCATGGCAATAGTTACAACTGGCAAGGAGACAAGTAGTTTCAACTGCATTGGTTAGTGTACATTTCTTAAGATGGGTAGAAAATATGTGGGTATTCATTATATAGTTTATAAATTTTAGGTATTGCATAACAAAAAGAAAATGCTTTCCATCTTTTGTTGTAACAGATAATTCAGATATTTTATTAAAGTTAGCTGAAATTTTGATAGAATCATTTATTTACCTTCCCATAATGTAAAATTACGGTAAGAAGTTGCTAGTTCTATTACCTAAGGAAGATAGCCTCGATGTCATTTTAAGTTAATTTGACATTCTCTTTTTCTTGTTTAAGCACAAGTCACAGTAGGAAACTTCAATTCTAATTAAAACCAGCTCTTCTCTTTTCTAAAACTAACAGGGATTCAGTGGATCTGGCACTAAGTTTCTAAATGGGCATAAGCAAACTAGCTACAAGTTCTGCTCATCTCTATTTGGGATTCAGTGTTATATATCACCACTGGCCAATAATCAAATCATATTTTAATGAAATATAAACTACCATTAATATTATTCCTGAATTTATGAATTTTTCATTAGAATATTCAGAGAATATTTTCTGCCTTCTTTACCTAGCATCACAGTGGTGCCGAAGACCATATGCACAGAGCCCACATAATTAAAAAAATTAATCTGTTATCAACTGGTTCATTTATATCCTTTCTTTAACGTACTTTTCTTTTTCTACATGTAAGACTGATACTGTGTTTCCTTCTACCCTCATCAGGAGAAAAGACTGATACTGTGCAGTTACTATTAATACAAGCCATAATGAATAATGTTTGTGTAGTATTAGCATTTGAAAGTGTTTTCAATGTGAAATAATCAGTCAAAATTCTTTTCTTTCAGTTTTCTTATACAAACTATGTCACCAACATGCATAGAATCTTTGAGAAAATTTTAAAATTGTATATTCTAAATAACAGTAGAAAACATGAAACTTTAAATTATATCCTATATTAAGGAACAAAATAAAACAATTTTAATGGTACCTCAAAAACCATGCTTTGAATACAATTACATACTATATTTGTGTGAAACTATGATATAAAATATCATAATGTTCCTGTGAGGTGAAACAGGAAACCAATAAACAGGTTATTTTAATTGGAGAAAAATACTAGGTGCTCAAACTTTCATCTACCAAGTTCCATAAGCTCTCAAAGGTGTCCTGAGTACATACAACTTCAGGCTGATACTATTCACAACAGAATGGAATTTGGGAAAAGGTAGATCTGAAATAAAAGCTTATATACAAATATGAAAAGCCTGAATGTATATAACTTAGTCTCAAACAGCTTGTTAAAAAAGTGTACATAAATAATAAAGGAAATTAGGTAAAAAGTTAACAGGTAAATCTGGGTTATGGATATATGGGTATTCTTTGTACTATTCTTATTCTTACAACTTTTTTGTAACTTTAAAATTATTTTCAAATAAAACATTAAGAAAAAAAATTAATGGTCCAATTTTGGGGTATGGGAGAGAGAGAAGGAAAGGAGAGAGAAGAAAAGGCGCAGATGTTAAGTTTCCAGCCAAGTACACAGGAATCCCCTGAAGCCTAGACCCTATAACAAGTTCTAGTTCTGACATTGGCTGTCATTTTTCATTAATTACAGGAAGAAAGATTTTATATGGCTAGGTTTCCAAGGAAGAAAATGTTCCTTTCTGGCCTGGGTTTAGAGACCCAAATCTTGGTGCTGAGAATAAGGCCCCCCTCTATGACATGCTCAAAATTTTCAGAACATTTCTGGAATGATGTAGAGAGGCTGAAAGCAAAAAGGGAAAATTCAATCATATCTGATAGATCCAGTTCCAGGCAAACCCAGACAACCTGATTAATGGAATAGCTACGGTTAAGAGTTCAATCTGTCAGAACTATGAAGGATCTGAGGTTTTATCCTACTTGTAAGCTAGTTTCCTGGTTGCTAACAGAAGGCCTGAGACACCTAGGCAAGAAATGAAAGATTTTATTTATTACAGTAAAAGTAGGAGTCAGAATGCCAGATGTTTGCAATAGTTGAGGAGTTCCAGTTCCCACAGGGGTGATGTTAATGGACCTAGATGTGGAGGGACCAGCACTTACAGTGGGTTGCATTACAGAAGAGTAACTGAGCTTTGGGTACCTGTTGTTTTAGAGCAGGAAATAAGCAAATTTACTCTTTGTCCTGGAGGGAGACATTATCTCCTCCTTCAAGGTTGTCCACTGTAAAAACAACCCTGAGAAATGACCCACATAAAGAGTGGTTAGGTCCTTGCTGGACTAGAAGAATCACAGAGGACTGTCTCCCAGCAGAGCCCCTCTCAGCAATAGTTAGATGACTAGTGCATGCCATCAGTCGTAACCCAAAACATTTTCAGCTTGGAAATAATACGGATGGATTGTCTAGGAAAAGAGAAGATAGGAACAGATGGATGGGTAGGAAGTACAGCTCATCCAAGGTCTTACCTTTGTTTAAGAAGTAGAAGAGGTAAAGGAAGAAAGAAGGTCCCTACCAAATAAGGAGTTTGGAACCTACCAAGAAGAATGGGAACAATTGCTCTTGCTTGTATTGTCTGTTTCTGTCCCTTAGCAGCTGCTTTTCCTCCCTGAGCCCTTTTGTCCTTTGTCCTCTATGAGATGGCACTTTGGTGGCCCTGGTTTGGACTGCTTTTCTCTCTGGTTTGGATATTTTCCTCTCCTGGGTATTAGCTGCAGTCATTTACATCCTGTCCTCCTTTGCATCTTAGACCTCACCAAAGGTTCTAACTTCACAATGAAATAATACACTTTAATTTTCCAAACATTCAAAAACATTTCTCAGTTCCATGCTTTCGAAGTTCCCAAGTCACTACAATGCTCAATTTTTTAACCAAGAATATTTTACGTTTTAGTCACATATGGCTTCCATCCATTCCACGAAACATTTATTGACCACTTCATCCTGTCCAATGTGTTAATGCTAGGGATAAAAGGTTAACAAGACATTGTTGCTGTTCCCAAAGATTTTTAAATATCTGCCTGGAAAATCCAAGAGCTTCCATAAACTATTAGAGTTATTAGGCAAATTCAGCTAGTTGCTAGAAATGTACCAATATTTGGAAAAACATTATGTATCAGCATTTAGAAAACATAATAAAAAGATACCTTAAATTACAACTAAAAAGATTATAAGGTATCTGATAATAACATAACTATAAAAAGATGTTGAGTTAGATTGTTTTCTGTTCTATTATTTCAGAATTGTTAAAGACCAAAAGCAAGGACAAAGGCCTCAAAAGTACACCATTTGTAGGAACACTACCATGAACCAATCACAAATGGCACCAGACTCCTCTCTAGGAAATGCACAATTACCACCTTCTACCACCACTCCTGCCCTGTGTGTTAAGTAGAGGACTGACAATGACAAAGACGTAGTGGTCAGCAGTGGCCACATAAAGAGTGTGGCAATCCGTGGTTATAGCTGAGTAGGGATGGGTAGGGCAGAGGGTTCAAGTGACTGACAAGAGACTGGAGATGCCTAACAATGGGTTTTCTACCTGGTTGCTGGCTAAATTACAAAATTTGAAGGCCGCGCCTTATGTTGCCATCTAAATGAGGAAAGCGAGTCCTTGACACATGTTCCCTGAAAACTGGGGTCATATTCTATGTGTGCAATCTATGCATAGATAGCAATTTATGAAATTTCAATGAAAATCTCTAAAAAGGCATTTATAATATTTGATAAATTGGTCCTAAAGTTCATTTGGAAGAATAAAGGAGCAAGAACAGCCAAGATTATTTTAAAAAGCAAAAGAAACTTGGTCTACTGGAAATCGAGACTTAGAAATCTATTGTAATTAGGAAAATATATTGTTGCTATAGAGGACTACTATACTGCCAACTCATTCATACATGGGAATGTGATATATGAGAAAGGCAGCATTACAATTTAGTGGACATAGGAAGGACTGTATAATTGTTTTTACTCATGAAGAAAAATGATATTACATTTCCTGTCTCATACTCTAAACAAAAATAAATTTTGGATGGTTAAAAACTTAATACGAACAGCTAACTTTTAAAGTTTTCAGAAGAAATTATATGAAAATATCTTTATAATCTCAGGGTACAAAAGATGTTTTTAACGAGACATGAAAAGTACACACCATAAAGGAAAATAATAGTAAATTTGACTACATATTAAAATTTAAAACTTCTGTGTGGTAAAACTCATCATACTCAAAGTTAAAAGACAAAGTAGAGATTGGGAGAAACTTTATAATTCATACTATTATATAATATAAATCAATAAGAAAAAGACAAATATTCTATTAAAAATAGGCAAAGGATATTAGCAGACAATAGGGTGGGGAAATTTTAACAGCCAGTAAACATAGAAAAAATGACAACTGAAGAAATCTTATTTCACACTTATCAGAAATGCAAAGATTATCAAATAGCATCTATTCTTGTTGGAACTATCAAACAGAATTTTAAAACAATGATTTTAAAGTCTTTAGTGGAAAAGGTAGATAACATGCATGAACAAAAGAGGAATGTCAGCAGAGAGATGAAAACTATAAGAAAGGATGAACTGAAAATGCTAGAATAAAAAGTCTGATAATAGAGCTGTAGAATGCCTTTGACATTAGCAGACTCAACATACCCAAAGAATGAATCAGTGAATTCCAAAGATATGAAAGAGGTATAGCTATACTAGCTTCGATCTTTTATGAGAAAGTAAACTGTAAGCTACTTCAGATTTATATATTCTTTATCTTTGCCTTATGTGTCTGGTATATAATAACTGTTAGTAAATATTAGTTGAGTGAATGAAATGAGGAAATGAGGAAAGCAGATAAATGACACTTGGAACTTTTCTCAAAGAAAGCAAGGTTCCAGTGTAAGGATGGAAACGCTACCCTTTTAGCTTCATGCACCATAATAATCTATATTTATTTCTGATTCTGTATTTTTAGCATCTCACAGTAACTAATTCTGATAATAACAACACTCATTCATTCATTCTTTCATTATTTTAATGGACATTTACTGCAGGCCCCTATGAACTATGGGCTATACTGAGGGCTGGGGCTACAAAAATGAACAAGACACAGTTCTCAAGATTCTCACAATCTAATAGAAGGGGACAGAAATATCAACAAATAATATATTCTGATAAGTGTTACATCAGTATCATTTGAAAAATGGAAATGATGCCCAGAGTATTCTTTTTTAAAAAGCAGAGAAATTCATAATAGCTTTCAGTAACAACATTGACTTTGGACATGAGCTACCGAAATCAGAGTCAGAAAGACCTGGAGTAAAATCCAGACCGTATCCAGGCCTTACTCCACATAAGCTGTGAGACATGGGTCAAGTCACAACTTCTCTAAACCTCAGCTTTCTTCTGCAAAATGGAGAAAATATCATTTCCTATCTCATCCTATTGTTAGAAAGATTAAATGAGAGAAAGAATGTAAACTACTTAGGATAGCGCCTGCCACAAAAACAGACGGTTGATACGGGGTGGTGGTGGTAATGGTAGTAGCATTTCCTTCATAGTATGTAAACTTTTACCCCTTAATTATTGGAAAAGGAGATCTATCCAGAATGATTTATTTCTTAAGGATTCTAGAGGGCTAATATTTTATTTTAACAAACATGTATTGTTACAAAGTACTGGGAGTAAAAAGATGAGAAAGACACAATCTTTATCCTCTAGCAGAAATATTATCAGTGGTACCTGTTAGAATAGCATTTGTAGTCAACAAAGATTCTACAGTCATTAAAAAGTTACAATAGAATTGAAGTGTAAATAAATGTTTCAAACACTCTTGCCCTTCCTTAAGCAAGAATGCTTCAAAGTGAAGTGCTGTTGGGGAATTTTGATTCATGATGAGGTTTCTGCAAGTTGTTCAACTTCAAATAACATCCTGTAAGTCCCTGAGCAGTAAACTGGGAGCCATTTGACAGGTCTGTCACTTGCTTTTTCTTATTCTTCGAAATACTCCAGGGATCCACTATTTCCATTTATATAAGCCTCTGTATCTACACTTTGAACACTTTCCTTTGTTAGTTAAAAATAACCTGGATTGTTCACAGTTTTCTTTTTTTGGTTTTGATGTGTCTTTAAATGCAGCTGCATGCAACAAACAGTTTAATTGTGGGCTTAAAGAACTCAGTTAAAATTTGGAAATTGTGCATTTTATGTAAGTCATGCTCATGATAAAATAATGGTTTGGCTATTGATATTTACTTTTTAAAAGAACCTCAAATGGTTTTCACGTTAATATCTTTTTTCTTGATAAATGAGCTAGTCAATCTCTCCTGATAATGGTGGACTAGGTAATTTGGGTCTACCTTCCTGCTGAGGACAATTAGAAAAGCTGGGAAAAACATTAAAGGTATATGCTTGAACCAACTGAGAGATGACAAGGTAGTAAAGAATTACAGGCCAACATCTGGGGGTGTTTGATAGCTCAGGATTTAGGATTACTTTTCTCCTGGATGATTCCTGAGAGGACTACTGAAAAAACAGCAGTACTTCTGACACCCTCATGGTGCCAGGAGGATGGGAACTGGAGTGTGGGACTGGCCACAGAGGGAGGCCAGTTGAACCTCCTCACTTTAGGTTGAGACCTTAAAGGGCTGAACCCTGGGAGTAAAGTTGAATCAGAAGCATACAGGCCTTGCAAGGACTGCAACTCAATCTTACTGAATAGGGGTCCCAGATACTGAAATTATCAGATACAGAATATAAAATAGCTATCCTTATTATGTTAAAGGAGATAAAAGATAAGATTAAAAATGTTGACAGAGAACTAGAAACTTTTTAAAAATTGGAAATTCTAGGAATGATAAACACATAACAGAAAATGGGAACTCAGTCAATGGGTATAACTCAGTCAATGGGTAGGTTAGACACAGATTACATAAATTACAAAAGAGGTCAGAAGAAAATGTTCACATGAAACGTGAGAAAAAGGTGAGAAATACAGAATAAATATTAAGAGACAAAAAGGAGACAGTGAGAAAGTCTAACATGGGTAATTGAAATTTCAGGAGGAAAAGAAAGAAAATAGGACATAGAACTTTTTAAAGAGATAGTGACCGAGAACATTCCAAAACTGATGTAAGACATCAAGCCACAGATTCAACAAGTCCTTCGGACTCCAAGAATGATAAAGAAACCTGTACTATCATCACAGGTTCTACTGTCATTAAAAGGACAATAAGGACATATTATAAACAATTTTATGCCAATAAATTCAACAATTTAGATGAAATGGACACAATTGAAAATCTAAATAACCTATTAAATAAGTGAAATCTTTTATAAAAAACCACCCACTCACAAAGAAAACTTTAAGCCCAAATGGTTTCACTGGTGAATTTTATCAAACATTTAAAAAAGAAATAAAATAACACCAATCTCATACAAACTTTCAGAAAATAGAGGAGGGAACACTTTTATGAAGCCAGATTAATATCAACAGGAAAATCTGTCAAATAAATTTTTAAAAAAAGAAAACTATTATTTTTCCTAAACAGTAATACAAAAATCTTTAACAAAACATTAGCAAATCTAATCCAACAATATATAAAAATACCATGATCAATTCTAGAAATGCAAGGTTGATTTAATATTTAACAATTAATATAATCCATCATATTAGTAAAATAAAGGAGAAAAAGCTATCATCAGTTAAATAGATACAGAAAAAGCATCTGACAAAATTCAAGGCCAAATCAAGATTTAAAACTTTCAGCAAATTTAGACTCATTCAATCTGATAAAGGGTATCTACAAAAACCCTACAGCTAACATCATACTTAATGGTAAAATATAGAATGTTTTCCCACTAAATATGGGATCAAAGCAAGGATGTTGCTCTTACCATTCCTATTCAACATTGTACTAGAAGTTCCAGCCATGGTAATAAAACAAGAAAAAGAAATAAAAGACTCACAGATCAGAAATAAAGTACACTTGTCTCTATTCACAGATGGCATGATTGTTTAAAATTTCTAAGGAATCTACAAAACAACTATTAAAACAGTGAGTTTAGTAAGTTTGCAGGAGACGAAGTCAATACACAAAAATCAACTGTACTTGTGTATACTAACAGCCAACAACTGGAAAGTAAAATTTTTTAAATTTAAATACTATACTGTCAAGAACATAAAATAGTTTAGGAAGACATACAAAATCTCTACACCAAAAACTATGAAACACTGCTAAAAGAATTCAAGAGGACTTAAACAGAGATAAACCACGCTCATTGATTGAAAGACTCAATATTATTAAGCTGTCAATTCTCCTGCAAGTTGAGCTACAGATTCAATGCAATTCCAGTCAAAACCCCAGAAAAAATTTTTTCAACAAATTAAGCTTATTCTAAAATTCACATGAGAATTACAAAGGACTTAGAATATCTAAAGTAATCTTGAAAAAGAACAAATTGGAGGGTTTACAGTCCCTGACTCCAAAACTTGCAAAAGGTACCTACTGGTATCACTGTGTGGTACTGGCAGAGGACTGAAAAATAAACCAATGGGACAGTAGAGAGCCCAGAAATATACCATTATATAGTCATTTGATTTTTGACAAATACATCAAAGCAATCTGTAGTGGCCATGAAAATGTACCATTCATATCTCCTGCTGAGGGAAACATAGTTGACTGATGGCCCCACTTGCTGGCCTTCTGACTCTATTATACTACCACATTTATGCTGAGGCCAAGCTTACCTCACGCTATTCCCAGCCAATGACTGAGCACATCCCCATTAGGCCTGGACAAAATTTTCTTAGAATAGTGCTGTAACCTAAGATACTTTCTACCTAGTACTCCCCTCCTTTTTCTCTCCTTTCATCTGGTTTCACATGCCTTCTCTGGACCCCCTCCCCTTTTCCTTTCCTTCATAGGCATTGCCCCCACTAAATCTCTTATACATCTAATCCTGTCTTGTCATTTGTATCTCCAAGAACCTAAACTAATATAGGTGGTGACAGAAGTAGTCTGAAAACATACGTGTTAGGGGAGAGTTTTAGACTGGCTTCCTCATTACCTGGTAGGCCAAGAGAATATCATCCTGAATGGTATGTGGGGGCATGGATAGTCCCTGGCACAAGGTAGTGGCCGAAGTACTAAAGATTTCACCAATGGTAACCAGGGAAAACATTCTGGAAGAAGAATTCCCTTGCATGTGCAACAATTCAGGCATCTGAATGAAATGGAGAAAACAGTGACTACAAGGCCAGTAGGCTGGTTATTGCTAAGTTGCTATGATGCTCTGCAGAGGAATAATGAGAAAGTGAGGGCTGTTAACAAGCAGTTAAAGTCTAAGTGTAAAAGCTTAGTTTGGTAGCTTACAATTTGGCCCTTATTTCTTGCTCTGGAAGAGCAGATACAGCTGAGAAGCGGACTGAAGATCTGTTCATTAGAGAGTTCTAGAGACATTTAAATGCTTGGTTGAAGCCCATCTGCTGTGTTAAGGCCAAGAAAACTTGCCAAGGGCACAGGAACAGAGTGACCGTAGTGGCAGAAATGAAGGCTATGTAATAAACTCCCACTTACCAAGGCCACTATAGCTATTGCTGCCTCTGAATGTCTAATCTGTTGGCTGTCCATTTGATTTTAAAATGTATAAAGAGCCAAGAATAATAAAGATAATCTTGAAGAAAAACAAGGTGGAAAGGCTTGCTTTCTGGTTATTAACATTTACTATAAGGCTGTAACAATTAAAACACTGTGATACTGATACAAGGATAGACGAATGGAACAGAATAAAGTCTATAAATAGATTCACGTATTTGTGTGTATCTATACTGTCATGATTACATAGTCATATTACAGTCATATATCAACATAAATACGTATGTATAATTATTTTTTGTCTATGTTTATGTATTTTTGATAAATTGGTCCTGCAGAGCAGTGGGAAAGAGACAATCTTTTCAATAAATGGTGCCATCTTGACTGGATATTCACATAAAAAACAAAGTAAAACTTAACCCCTACCTCACACCATCTCACACCACACATACAAAATCAATTCCAGATGGATTATAGATCTAAATGTGAAGAGTAAAACAACAAAGTCTCTAGAAGACAATTTGGGGGAACCATTTATAACTTTGGCATAAGGAAATATTTAAATAGGACACAGAAAGCACTAACCATAAAAAAAAATGATAACATGGATTACATTAAATTAGTAACTTCTTTTCAAAGATGAGTAAAGTGAGAAGATAAGCCACAGAGAGAAGATATAACTAATAAACATAAGGATGCTCAACCTTGTAAGTAATCAGAAAAAAATATATAAATCACAATGAGATATTGCCACACCCTCACTAGAATGTCTAAGATTAATGCCAGAGGGTAGCAAAGATGTGGAGCAACAGGAATTCTTAGACTGCTGGTGGTAGTATAACTTGGTACAACTTCTTTGAAAACAGTTTGGCATTATCTACTGAAGCTGAAAACATGCATATCCTATGATTTAGTAATTCCACCTCTAAATATAAACCTAACAGAAATGCCTGCACATGAACAAGAAACACGTGCAAAAATATTCACAGCAATATTATGAGTAAAAGCCCCAAACTGCATACTAACTGCATCCATGAACAGCAGAAAGGATACACTGTGGTATTTTTATACCATAGACTACTATGAAGCAATGAAAATGAATAAAGTAGTTACATGTAACAACAGGGTTGACTCTCACAAACAAAATTTTAAGTAAGAGAAGTTGGACACAAAAAGCATATACTGAAAAGTTCATTTTTATAAAGTCCCCAAAATAGGCAAAACTAAACTACAGCATTCAGAAATACATGCTTAGATGGCAAAGGTCTAGACAGAAGCAAAAAAGTGACTACCATAAATCAGGATATTGGCTACCTCTGGGGTTGGTGTTAGCAAAAGGGTGGTGATTAGGAGGTGGCATGAGGGGAGCTTCTGGAGTGAAATCGATATTCTATTTCTTGGCCTGGATGGTGGTTACGTTGTGATAGATTACTGAGCTGAAAATTTTATGTACTTTTCTGTACACGTTTTGTAATAAAAAAAGATTAAATAAGCAAACAGAAAGAATGGTCCAATTTTTGTTATCAAGATGAAAAGCCTAGTATTTGGTTAGTAGCCCTTTTCTTTGAGTTATTTTATTAACAATGGAAGCAGTTTACACTGAATTACTCACATTCTTTTGCTGAGACCCTATGCCAGACATTTCAAAGATGGCTGGGTAAGGGCAAAAAGTTTATTGCCAAAGAGCTGTAGAAAATTAGCTAAACCAAAAAGCAAACCTAAAAATTTGGACTCATTTTAATATGCTCTAAAAAACACAATAATAGAATCAAGCGTGCATATTTTTTTGAGCTGGGGGAAATGTCTTCAAAAGAAAAAGGATTCTTGCTGAAAGAGTAAATAAGAAAGATAAGATAACTCAGACATGAAAAGGGATAGACAAAAAGTTAAATCCCAAAGAGCCTCCCTTTGCTGCTTCTTTGTTTCAAATTACGTAACTTTCACGGCAGAATTACCTTTGACTGCATCTTTAGAAGTAAGACTTCTAGGTTTAAAAGATAACAGAAAAAAGCGTAGCTGAGCATGTTAAAATGGGAATAAGGCAGCAATTCTGCAAGTGTAACAGAAGAAAAAGGAGGGACTGCATAATCAACCTAAGTAGAAAGAAAACTAAGATGATGTTCAGTCTAGGGGAATGGAATGAAAGTCTTAAAAAGACAGAAGATTCGTCTGCATGACTTAACAATCCAGGAGAGCCTGTGAATGCACTTAATCAGAAATGGAGCTCAAACTAGCATTAAAGCAAACTGGATGAGAAGAATTGCAACATGGGAGTTTAATCATGGGATTAAGATATTAATGAGACTGGTCAATCTTCCCTAGAAATAGTCCTTCCATCCCACTAAAAACCCCAACTCTGGACAAATTCAATTGTCTGCTTCTCGCCATTGTCTTCAGACTACTGGGGGTGGAGGGGAAATCACATATTGCATATTGGAGCCACTATACAGTCATGGTCACCAACATCAACAATGACTTACTTCAATATTGTCTGCTAATTTCCTATTTCCCTGGTAAACTGTTTTGTTTTTCACAATGACTAATTAAAACCATCTCTACTTTTCTTAAAACTGTTCACACTCCTCCTGTTCCCCAGTCACCCTGAGCAGTGCTGTCATTTACTTCAAAGAGAAAATTGGTGCCCTTATCTCAATTTTTTGGTACCAGACCTTCAAATTTAACTGCTTACACCCATCCTATTATTCTCCTTTCTAAGTATTAGATTTCCTTCCACAAATATAAAATTAATCGTTCCCTCCAACCATGTCAGTGATCTTCTCCCTGCCTATGTCCCAAACTGTATCACCCATCCTCCCCTACCTGTTTCTCGTCTAATGTTTCTCCTATCAGTAAGCTAGGACCCTGGAAGTCATCCTTGACTCCTTCCTCTCCAATTACCAAGTCTGGTATACTGCACATTCTAAATTATCTCTTGAATCCATCTTATTATCAATCTCCTCTGCCACCACTATAATATCATCTGTCACCTATTCTAATAGCCTGACTGGTCTCTTGACTTCCAAACTGATTTCTAATCCATATCACTCTGCAGCCGCCACATATCTTTCCAAAATGCTATACTGGCATGTCACTTTTCCAACTTTACTTCCCATGAAATAAAATGCAAACTCCTTAATACTAAGACCCTCTCATGATTTGTTCCTGCTTTTCTTTCTAATGTATTTCTAGCCATTCCACTGCTGGCATGCTTTGCAACAAGCATTTGCAGACATTCTCATACTGTTTCCTTTGCCTGGGAGTCTCTCTACCTTCACTTCAACAGGTCCACCTCAAACCTTCAATGTCGCTTCCTCTTGGAGGCCGCCTTTCCTGACTTCCTAGACTAGGACTGCTTCTGTGCTATGAGTTTCCCTAACAAAACATTCATTGTTCTTTGTTAATTTATTTGTATACTCAGAAAGTAGGGCTCTGTCTATTCACTTTTGTGCTCCAATAGCAAGCAGAGTCTCAAAACTCTGCAGTCATCAAAAAAAAAATTACTGAATAAATGAAATATAATATATACTAAAAAGAAATATAAAATTAAACCATTAATAATAGGAGATGTGCTCCTTTATCCAGAAAGGTCTACATAAATAGTTCCTAAAGATTTTCGTTAAAGTTAGAAGTGCAACATTTCATGGCTTTTGTAGGTAAGAATGAAATAGACACTTTAATACTTGAAGCTTTTACAATGGAAGACATATTGTGATTTAATGGCTTTTCTGTCTTTTGTATTGTTTCCAGGCCAGAAGGGTGGATGGGGAATTTTATTACTCCTGGTGACATCCGTGCCCTATATAAAAAGAATAGTATTGAAAAGCTAACCTAAAGGCAGGAGGGATTAACAAGAAATTTATCAAAATGCCTTTGAGTGTAACATACACACATACATATATACACAAGGATCACACTTATCTAGATACTATTAATGTAAAATATTGGAAATCATTACAAATAAACAGAAAAGAGAAGAAACTATAAATATCTTGAGAAAGACGACTTCAATACATGTTCAGTAGTGTTTAATTTTTTTTTTTCTAAAGGAAAAAAAGTCAGAACAGCTGGCCTTACAATAATAAAAAGGTATTGATGACTAGCCTTTTAAAAAAGTATCTGAAATGTTCATTCAAGGCTGGTATTCATTCTTTATTCAGAGCCTGGTTGTTGGGCTTGAAAAGCAACAGAGATTACTGATGCATTCTAGAGAACATAAATTTGTTCTTAGTACAGCAATGAATAAGGGAGGAAAAAACTTATTTTCTGTATTACAAAGGTCCTATGCATTCTGTTTGGTTTCAGTAAGATGACTTTAATTAATTATAAGTTATATGGCACAATTTATAAATACCATAATTTGATATTCCTTTTCATTAGTTCAACACGGCAAAGCTATATTTAAATCCTGACATTGCATGATTAATATCTTGCATTAGTTTATTTGCATTTTTTTTACTAAGTGGATATTACAGAGATAATAGATTCTAAAAGGAATTCTTGAACTACTTAGGAGCTTTAAATAATTTATTTTATAGTTGCTTCAGTTTAGGGAAGTCGTTAAAAAAGCTGGGATCAAGATAAATGTAATGAAATTAAAATGAAAAAAATAAACAGCAGTGGGATATTTACTAAGGGCAAAGTTAAAGCTGGTTTTGAAAGTTAATTCATGAGAATTCCCATTAAATCAAAACACTTGATCAATTTTGCTCTCTGCCTTAAAAAATGACTTTGGAAATATTAATAATTTTAACCTTTGGCTAGAAGAGTCATTCCTATACTTTTCATTTATTAAAATACACACATACTGAGTTTTGATGAAATTAGGAATAGTTTTACATCAACTATGCTACGGAAATTAGTGGAGAAAGAAATTTTAAACAGGAGCAGTGCCTAGGAAGAAATAATTTTAAGAGCCCTAGTGGATAGGAAAAAAAGGGAGGGAGGGTATTTCTAAACCTGATTATAAGAAGAGATATTGTGAGTTGCTTATTTAAGACAACGCCCCTGCTGTCTTGTGAATAATCTATTTAGCAAGCTCAATAACTAATAACTGTGATGGAAAATGGTCTGAGTATCATTTGAGGAATGTTTATAATAAAAGAATTATAGAAATTCAAAAGGCATATGAACTCCAGTTGTGGTAATCAGAGAAGACTTCATGAAAATACAAATGTGAGATGGTTATTAAAGAAAGGGTAGGACTTTCTAAAAGTGGAATAAAGCGAAGTGTTTCATAATTTACAGAACTCAATCCAAATGAACATTATTCTTATTTATCTTTTAATAAATATTTGTAGCATGAAAATGCTTTGGAAGTCATCTCATTTGCCCCAATAAATTACGAAAAGCAATGGTGATAGCTTGAAATGTCTTATAAATCTGAAGCTTACAGATATCCCTTACTTAGGAAAAGATACAGAGAAACTCTCTTTCCTGCCACAATAACTGCATTTCATCCCCAACACCACGCTGCTAGCTATTTCCTACCTTCAGTCCCACCATTATGGGAGAAAGAGAAAAGGAAGAAACAGTGTCATGAAGGTCAAAAGGATTGAAAGCCTCAAGGAGGGAGAATAAACACAGAATAAAGATTAAATGAATTAAGGACTAAAAAGCATTCATTGGATTTGGTAATATGGAGGTAAATGGGTAACCTCAATCAAAAAAAATGAAGCCAATTTTATCCCTATGGTATACAATTCATTTTTCTGACTCTATGCTTGTGCATGACCCTGTTGAATAGTAAAATAATTCAATAAGAAGACAATCATTACCCACTAACTTTCATTCTTCGTAGGGTATTAAAACTGACCATTGAATGATCTGTTCCAAAAGTCCCTTAGCAAGTTAAGATGAATATCTACAGTAAAAGGTTATTTTGATTTTAAAATGGACACTATATATTTGGCTTCTTCAGTGTGCAGGCACTTTCTTATCTTCCAGAATGTTCTGAAAAACAAAAAAAAATCTATCAAAACTATTGAGGATACCTACTGCTGGGTTTTACTAATTAACATGTCTACATTTATTACTAAGAAGTCTTTATGAATTTCCTTTTGTATCACTCTTAACTGCTTCAACACCAGTATTGTTATGTTTTGGTTATCTGGCCACAGTTGAACTTTGTAAAAAATATATATTAGTTGCTGCCTTTTGACCAGAGCACACTTAGGAACACAGAATTTAAAATGGGCCGTATTTTCCTGAGTTAAATTTGACAATATATATTTTCATGAGGTTGGAAAGGGACCCCAAATGGCTATCTAATCTCTTGTTCTAAGCTAAGCTATCCAAAAAAGCAAATCAAATCTTTTGTTTATTAAAATCATCAGGAAATGTTTTTAATGTCCAAACTGAATTGCTACAATTGAACTTTGTTCATTATTCCTATTCTACAAAGATTATAGGTCATTAGCTGTATGCCTAAATAGCCCCTAAATGATCAAGTTACCAAGTGACCTCATGTATTAACTATCAATTGCCATGATAATGCTGCAGAAAATAACATACGTCAAAACTTATGTATAAGACAATAATCATTCATTTTTGCTTACGAATTTATGGGTTAGTGGACTGAGCTAGGCTAGACTAATCTTGGCCAGGCATGCTCATCTGTCTATAGTCAGCCAACAAGTGAGCTTGGGCTTGGCTAGTGTGAGATGGCCTCACCTAGAATAGCTCTCCATGAGATTTCTGATCTTCAGCAGGCTAGCCTAGGCTCATTTCCATGGCAGAGGCAGGATTGAGAGACAGAGAAAGAGAGAGAGAAAGTACTGAAGCTTACAAGGCCTCTTGAGGCCTAGGCTTAGAACTGGCACAATGTCATTTTTGCAACATGCTACTGGCCAAAGCAAATCTCAGGGACACCCAGGTTCAATCAAGGGTGTAGGAACAGAACCCACTTTCTTGATAGCAAGAACCAGAAACTGTATTGCAACAGGGATAGATAGGCATGGCTAAAGACTGCATTCACTTTTACAATCTACCCAAATCTCATTTAGTCTTTTCTTTAAGTAATCTGATAGTAATGGTGTTTCCCCTTCACCCCTGAATCTGGACTACGCAAACATTATCTCATCTTATCATTACAAAATATAATTTCAAGAACACTGCTAAACTGAAATCAAGGTATGCTGAAATTAGATGGTAAGTTGAAGTTTTAAGACCACAAGGAATTGAGAAATACAGATTTTGTGACCATAGAAAAAAATTACATAAAAGCTACCTTACATACTAGACAATAAGAATCTGTAAAATTAAGAGGAAATTATATAGCTTAAGTTAAATTTTCCTTTACTATTTACAGCCTACTTTATAGTATTTGATAAACTATCAGAAATAGTTTTATTCAAAGAGCAACATCCATGAACTTTTAAAATGAATCATTTATTAAATCAGACTGTTATTCTTAACAGTTACGTAAGTTACATGTATGTTTAAGTCAGAGTTTCACATGGAAAATTTTTAAACTCCTATAGGCAAGCAAAATTGTATCACACAATATATAAGTGGGAAGAGGGTACTGCTAAACATTCAAATAAGGCAAGTATTTAAAAAACCATAAAACAATAATTAAAAAAAATTCAAGCATTCCTTTAAGAGAATTCAACACTACAAGCTAAATGTACTTTCTGAGTGGATTCATATAATCAAGGCAGTGTTTCTTCTTTTAAAACATCAGGAAATGGAATAAGGCTCATTAATAGATACAGCTGCCCTCAAGATTTCAATCTCAGTTGCTTTCCTTAAATTAAAATTCACGAAGTGCACAATTAAGATATATCAAAAAACTGAATCTGCTACTCTAACAACAGCTGTCCATGCTTAATACTTAGTGGTTTATTTGACCAAATTATGTCTTTTCAGGGAAAAAAATAAGCCACTGTAAAACATTTAGTCTGAAAGTATGTTAATGTTTTTCTTAGAAATAAAAAATTATGGAGGAAAAGGGTTATTTATAAGGAAAAGAAAGCAAAAACACTAGAATGACCAAACATTTTCAAAGAACAAGCACCACAAAGGACATCTGCATTCAGTTTTGTAGTATTTATCAATGCATTTTTCTTATTCCAACCAATCTACTTCATCAAATTCTGAATCATCTTCTGAATCACTATATTCCACAGCAATACGGCGAGACAGGATGGTAGCAACATCATTTTCAATGCGTTCATGTTTAGCTTCCTGTTCACGCTGCTCTTCTACTTTGCGTAGCTGAATACCTGATACAGCAAATCCAAAACATTCATTTTAAATCAAAATATTAAATGCCAGATATTATGAAACTTTCTGGAATAAAACCAAACACACATGAGAAATACTAATAGAGAAATAAAAAGATTTAAAAAGAATTTGAAGGAATCATATTTAGAGAGGCATTAAATCATTCATTATGTTATCATCTGTGATATCAGTTGGTTAAACTTACTACCAGATATCTCAATGGATATCTCCAATTTATTTATCCGTCATGGTCTACTGTACCTCCCTGCTCACCACCCCCTAAAAATTAAATCAGGTAATACATTTCTTCTATCACCTCTATAGTCAAATAAACACTATTGAATATATTTTCTGTGGCCTCATTATCCCCCACACTTGAGGGAAAGGCACTATTATTCATTCTATTCTCTTTGTGTCTGGTATACAGTAGTTGCTTAGGAAATGTCAACTGAATAAATAAATGAATATGAGAAGTCTTTCCTTTGGTACTAAGGAAGGAACCTTACTCCTTTAAAGACATCTGGTAGAGCAAGCATCACTGATACCCCAAATAAACAGCCTTAACAATGAAGAAAATAGTATTTTAAAGGAGTTAATACACATATTAAGCACAATATAAAGAGTTTTAATTAAATTTTCTATAACATTTAACTCTGAGCTTTTAAATGTCTCATTCAAACATTTTAAGAATTCCTATGAAGTATGAAAATAAAATAATTAAATGTGATATATTTTCTTGAAAATGATTTAAAATATAAGTTGGAAATAGCTTTACTTTCTGAAGGTTATTTGTACAAAAACATGATCACCTAAAATTTTACAAATGAAGAACATATTACTGTCTTAAATATTTAGAAAGTTTCCAATGCTAACATAGTAATGTTTTTCACAGCTCTGAAAAAAATTACCTTTTCGTATTGCTTCCAATAGTACACTCCTGGCATCACTGATTACAGGTAGGGTTGATGGATGACGCTTTGGCTCAGAAGCAGGTATAACTTGTGATGGAGGAGATGGAGGCATTAATGGAACATGGGGACCTGGGGCAGTGGATGGAGTTGGATGTAGCCCAGAGGGAGGATGAGCAAGAGCTGCAACTGTGACAGGTGATGATGGTCGAATGCCAGGTGGAGGCAGAGGAGGTGGTGGTGGGGGTGGAGGCAGCCCCTGAACTTCACCTTGTGGGAGTGGATGAACTGGTACAGTCTCACATACTGGGGCAGCTCTAGCTACTGGCGGAGAGGGCTGTACTAAAGGAGGTGCAATTGGAGGAGGAGCTGGGTGAAGAACTCCAGGGGCAATCTGAAGAGGAGCTGGAGGTGGTGGTACTGCTGGAGCTTGCAAAGCAGTGGTTGGAGGTGGAGGTGGGGGAGGTACTGGTGGGGGAGGAGTTGAAGTCATTGAAGCTCTTAATGAGGAAGTTGACAAGGCAGATGGAAGAGGTGGTGGAGGAGGTGGGGGAGTAGGGCTCACAAACACAGGTGTTCTGCCTGTAGCTGGTGACTGAGGGCGATTTTCTATCAAACCTGTAGCAGAACTGAAATGATAAAAGAGATCCTAGCAAGTTATTAAAAGAGAAAAACCTGAAGAGAAAACCTAACCACATAAACCATAAATGACTATCAGTAACTAAATCACAGTGGATGCATTAACATATTCCTACAGAAATTTAAATTCTTCAACAGTGTTTAGAAAGAAATGAGAACTAAAAGTACATCAACAAAAAAATTAATAAGTGGTGCTTTGGTTTATAATATTCTAAACAATCTCATCCTCTCATGCAACTTTCATATCCACTCATTTTATGCTTACTTTGATAAATAAAATGCCAAATTATACACTGTAATATGAGTCTCTGTAATGACTCAATAGTTACCATATTGTAATATTTGCAGCAATACTTGTGGCCAATGCTGTATTTATACTATAACTATTAAGAGTCATCATATGTCCTTTCAGTTCAGTCAATGACAGCTAACTACAAACCACAAAGGAAATTTATAGCTCTTTCTTTCTGAAGATGAAATATCAAATGAGTTAGTGACAGAAGGCTAGGTTTTTTAACTGAAAATTGTAAATTTGATCTGTATTTCTCTATTAGAAAATTTTTCTAATAGAGAATATTTCTCCAATATTTCTTGTTGAAAATTTATAATTTGGATAACAATTGATACAATTAGCTTTGGAATAGTTTTACTCAAAGATTACAAGCAACTGCCAATTCTCTCTGAAATTCTTTAAGTACTTTTCTTAATTATCAAATTAATATCCATAACCACACATCTTTGGTTCTCATTTGTCAGACCCTTAACACATTCCAAACATTCTTAATTTTTCTTATTACGATGCACATGATAAGCCTGATAACAAAGCTATAATAAAACGAAACACACTTTAAATTGTTACTAGCCAAATTTTCCCAGAAGAAATGTGTCAGCTCTAGTCAGAGGATGGCAAGTTATATCCCATAGGTCAAATCTGACCTGCTCCTTGTTTTTATAAATACAGTTTTACTGAAATACAGACACATTCATTTGTTTATGTACAGTTTATGGCTGCTTTCATGCAACAATGGCCGAACTGAGTCCTGTGACAGACACTAAATGCCCAGAAAGCCAAAAATATTTACGCTTTGGTCTTCTAAAGGAAAAAGTTACTGACCTCTAAGATCACATGCTTGTCCCAACATACCTGATACAGGTGGGTATGGGTTTTGCATCTCCTGTTCCATGCATTGGAGGAGGTGGAGGTGGTTCATGTGGTCTGACTAAGACCCTTTCCTCAGCTCTAGTCAGAAGCTCACTCATCTGACTAAATGGCAAGGCAGAAAGTGAATAAGATCCATCCATATGATCCACATATGTCTGAGGTCTAAAAGAAATATATAGTATCAGTGTATTTTTCTTAAATTATTGGAGAAACAAAGTGGTATACAGGAGATACTATTTAAAATTTATCTGTTGAATGCCAACACTTTAACGATTTTTAAGAAATTTTTCAGAAATTTATTATATTAACCCTGATTTTAAAACAAAGAATGCTATTCGCAATGTACTTTTACTTGCTGATTCAGGTTTATTATGATGACTATCAGTTATTTTATCATTTTATGATAGAATACTAACTCAATTCACAAGGATGGAAAGTATTACATGTCAGTCTTACAAACAAGAAAATAATTAACTTATAGCAAATTGTGTTTGAAGCTATCTGCTTCTATTTCATTTTTTGTTTACAAGAAGGTGCCAGTGACAGAAAGGAAGACTATGAAAACTGGAATTTTCTACCACTAGGCTACCTTGTTGCTCTCTAACCTAAATGCCTTCCGAAAGTCTTGCACCAGGGAAAAAGGCCTCCCTGATACTAGCACCACAGAGATGGCTAGCTACATTGTTCTGTCCCTTTGGGGTTTTAAAAAATGCTATGGTACTCAGAAAATAGCTCAGCAAAATAGCAACATGTAACTTAGACTTAAGCAAAATTTCAGATATTTTGAGCATGTGAAGGTTTATAAATAATAAATATTTATTTACTGAAATGCAATGTGAGGATGAAGTTAGATTTAATAGATGTACACAGAACAAGTCAGAAATTACTGTATTTACCACTAGTAGGTCCAGATAAATACCTTAATTACTCAACTGTAGTAGAAATAAATGCTTAACTACAAATTACTAATTTTTTAAAATCTCAATACCTTCAGTTTTTTTTTCTTTCAGTACTATAGATAAACAATGCCTCTCAGATATATATTTTTCCTAAAATAGGTCAAGATATTTCACACCTATGGCCCGATAAGTTACATGTATTATTCAAAAGAAAACCTTAAGCTCTTTTCTATTCAAAATAATTATGACTATACCCAAATAAGACAGTAAATGAAGACAATAAATATCTTCGCAGAGAGATGCCAGTACAATGTGTTTGCTGTGGTGACATGTTACTTAGATAGGACCCCTGGCCACTGAGAAAGGAAAAGGACCTATTCTGTATTTTTGCAAAAGGAGATGAGTAATTTTGTTTGAAAGCCCTGATATATATATAAGGTGAGGGATGTGGTAAAGAAAGTAAGTCAGGGGAAATAAAAAGGAACAAAACAGAAACCCCTTCTCAACTCCTATTTTACATGCAACAAATCAGTAATACCTCAAAAAAAATTCCAGACCCCGCTCTATTATGAAATTCTAGCAGACTTTGCCTGAAATATTGAGAGGGAGTTGAGACTTCTGAAAGTTAAAACAATGCTGAAGATTATCTATTCCAAGCACCTCTTTCTACGGATGACAAAACTGAGGTCCAGGTATAAAAATGTTCTGCCCAAGACTTTAGTAGGCTCACAGTGGCTAGGATTTTGAAATCATCTCTATAACAGGGTCTGCCAGTTCAACAGTTTAGTACCTAAGACTTAGAAGAACAGGTATTATAAATAAAGCCAATGTTTTATCATTAATATTTTTAAAAAACAAAGAAACCTTGTTTCAAAGTGAGAGGCTGGGCCATTAGCAACTTCAATATGTTTATGTAAGAGATTAGCATCATCTTCAGCCAGCTCTGGACCTTGGGCCAGCTTCTGCCATTCTCTCCGTCTGTCATGAGGTGCTCTTGGCACTTTTTCTGGTTCATGAGGACGATCTAGATTTTTCTGCTATAACAGATGTATTGAAACAAAGTGAAATGCTGAAGTTCTAATTTTTTAAAAAGAAGTTACAACAATCAAAATAAAATTTTGACATCAACGTTGTCATCATAATATAGTAAAAGCAACACCGAGACAGTTCTGTTGTACATTCAGAGTTAAACCTCAGCTGGAGTGCTGTAATCCCAGTTTCTTGTCATGTTTTTTAATCCCTAATTTGAACTGATACATCAGATACAAAATAATATGTCTAAATAATAAAGTTGAAGGTCAGAAAGTCCTTTCAGATGAAAAAAAATTCACCAACCCTTCTTCCCCATCTATTGGTTTGAAATTTCTACCACAAATGGCACTAACTCTAACCAAAGCATGAAAATTTACTAAGGTTATATTATCTGATTAGCTAGAAAACATATAGAAGAATCCAAGTATCCAATTAACCCATAATAACTGTATCTCTCAATAGAAAACATAGTCTTTAAATAATAAAACAAAAAGTGATTCAAATTGGGGGAGAAAGCATAGAAAGGTCTAGAGTAGATATAACAAATTGGAATGCCCAAAGTACCCAAGCAGATAACATACATGAATAAAGCGAGTCAGGTGTAAGATGGGGCATGCAGTGAACTAGATAGACATGTCCATCTATGGTATTCCAGTTAAAAAAATTTGGGGGCAAACAAAACACTGCCTGCAGGCATAATCTGGCTTGCCAGTCAGCAGTTTGCAAATGCTAGCTAGAACGCTGGGATACGGTCTAGCACAGAAGATGATAAAGGAAGGGCATTTTAGGGATTTAGCAAAGTAGAGATAACTACAGGAGAAACAGAGGGATAATGAAGACAAGCTTTGCCTCCCTCATAATTCAGCCTAAACCCAACTTTGCTTCTTCCTTCTATATTTTCGGTCATCATTAACATGAAATAAAGCATATCCAAGTGAATTTTAATAGAAAGCAGAAAATGATAACAGAAGAAAGATAACAGGAATTTCACGAGAATACAATAACCTTTCCCAAACATTTAAGAAATATTTAGGATATACCGTGGCAAGAAAATATTAGCTTAGTCTACATTACCAATATCTATACAATGTTCCTTTGTTCCTCTTTACCAGAATGCCATTCTCCTCTCTAGTCTATGTAATTCCTATTTGTTCATCAAGATTCATTATAAACTTTGTTTTCAGTGTTTATCAACCCTGCTTGCTGGCTAAAACAGTTGCTATTTTGTGCTACCTAAACCCTCCATGCAAACCTCTGCTATGGCACTTATTATACCATATCTAATTGCTCATTTGCTCCCCATTAGGCTGTGATCTTTCTGTATAGTTATAAAGATTTCAGTATTTGATTATACGAATCCAATAAAATAAAATGTCAAAGTACAGGATCAGTACAGTTCCATATATGCAACAAAACACAAATATACCAAAAAACTTCAATTTTTTGAACCTCCTGTAATACCTTTTGTTTCCTCTTTTCCTTCCTCTTATCCTCTGTATCTTGCAACATTTTTTCTTTCCACAGATCGAAGAAATATGAAGGATTGGTATAAAACTTCAAACCTTCTTTACCATCATCTCTGAAATATAAAATATCAATTAATACACACATTAGTAAGACTTAAAGAGGCAACCAGAACAGAATTTTACTAAAATGTTTATTCTTTTACAGTAATATGGTATGTTAAAATATTGCCCAAATTATAATATTGCACCAATAGAAAATTTCATCCAAATCAGAAAGGAAACTAAGAAAAATGGAAAACCAGATGCTTTTCTGAGTTGGTACTAATAATTTAAAGTATAGCTGGGCAATTTTTATCCCTAACTTCTGCAGAATATCCAATTTTCTAGAAGTCCTTTGGGAAATTCCAATAATTACAAATAGTTCCACCAAACATAAAAGTCTGATAAGACAGCAACATCATCTGGAATAGAGAACTTTCACAGTTTCTGTCAATACTCTAATTTACTTATTATCTTTTTAAATCCAAAAGATACTACCTGTCATTCTAACAGACACATTTATATACAATGACCTGCATACTGACTTACAATTTCAAATAACTATTTGAATATCATTTTGTTCAGGATATGTATTGTACATGTCAAATTACCCACTTAACAAATCCTATGAAAGGGCTCCAAAGAAAGGCTAATTCCAGATTTTATTTTAAATATTAAAAAGCATTTTTAAAACAGATACTATATATTCATTATGTAAGAAGTTAATGTATACAGATCAAGAGTAAACAAAATAAGCAAAAATTATAATATTCACTTTGTTAGTAGGGTGGAATTTTGAACTCTTTTTAAATTTTCTATGTGATTAAAAATTAAACTAAAAGGACAACGACAACTCCCTATCTGTTCACATTAAGTTTGCCAGTGGCTTTTCTTAATAATACATGTCAAAACGACTCCCTTGAATAGGTCTTGTCTTTTGTATGCCAGAACCTTAGCAACTCATCTAGTGAATAAAGCAAAGGTTTTCTAAAGATGGTGGACAGGAAGGACTCTCTGTGTTGGCTATAAGTGCAACAAAATAAAGAATAGGGATTTGGCATTTAAATAATAAGTCTGAGATAAATAACAGGCCCTCTTATTTTATTAGCTTACTGACCTATAAGGAGTGAGTATATTGAGAGGTGGAGGCTGTTCACAAACATCATATGTCTCCTGTAACGGAATAGGCAAAGTCTTGCGATCGAAAAGCTGTTGATCTTGAATTGTAGAACTTCGGAAAGCTTTTCTCATTGTTATATCTTGCAAAGACACTAAAACAAAAATCAAGAATTCATTTTATTTCATTTTATTAAGATGATTTAACAGAAGGACAAATTAATATACTGCATTTGTTTTAAAGTCAGCATGGCTCAGGACGTTGTGACCTTAGTGGTTTATGAACCAGAAACAATATTTTAAATGTTCTATTCGTTATATTTAACCCAATCATTCTGTGCCTAATTTTTCCAATCAGATGGGTTTTAATACAACATTTGATTTGTAAGTCTCTTAAGACTTACAAAGATCCCAGTGACACCTGAAGCATACCTACATTTCTCACGAAATACACCTTTTCTTTTCTCTACCTGACACCCTGGGCCCCCACCAACTTAGATTCTCTTGTTCTATAATCTTTTTTCCCCCATCTCCCTTTATTTCTTTTTTTTAGCTTACACCAATAACTCTGAAAGGAATTATTTACTAGTGGCGTTCTGGGCTAAACACACTGCTGACCTCTATACTATATGTACTATAAATATTACACTTGTACTATAAATTTAAAACAAATTTTACCATAAAGAAAATATTTTCAAGTAGTGGGTGATCTGTATTATTCTCTATTTTACTTACCTTATATCTGTACTATAAGGATTTCTACCTAACTATAAGCTCTTGAAGACTGAGACTGTTTTATACATTAGTATTCCCAGTAACTAGCACAACCTCATCACACATATAATTTAAAAATAACTTCATTCACTCATTTTCTTTTTGGACTGTGCATCATGTTAAAATGAGAAATGTAACAAAATACTGAATTCTTAACTCTTAGAGTGATTTCCTGATATTAAAAAATTAGGTAATTTCTTACACATCTAATATGGCCTTAAGTACACAAATGCTTTACACCATACAAGGTCAGCACTGAACAATCATAACAATTCTTCAATTATTCTTCTTCCCAAAATAATAGCTCTATCATCTTCACAAGTAAAATACACTCAATATGAACGTTTGGGCCTATGGCGTAGTTGGAGCAATGAGGCTGTCTCTGTAATTGCCACACCATAACTGCATTTCTAGCAATTCCACTGCTGCATGGCTTATAACATAAATGCCAAAATAAAATTCAGAGAAGGAAAAAGTTTTTCCCCACTATCACTAAAAAGTGGTATGAGAAATACAGTATTTAATGAGCACACACTATATGTGCTAGATGTTTTCACTAATTTTCATTTCATTTAATCTTTACAACAATTCAGCAAGATAGGAATTATTCCATTTATAAATACCGTAAGAAAGCCAAGTCGAGGAAATATTATATAACTGGCCAAAGTTAAATGGTTAATAAGCAGCAGAGCCAGAAAAGAAAACTCAGTTCTATCTGCCTTTGAGGCTAATCCTTTTGTCATAATACCACACACTGTTCTCAGGTTCCTGTCAGAAGTAGCCTGTGTTTTCTGCAGTCAAATGGATCAATTCTTGCCACTCTTCCACTCCACTTATTAGTTTTAAGTATGTAACTAAGAAGAAACCTAGTGTTTAATTTCCCAAAACTTTCTTGGTAAAGGATATAAAGAGCATGTAAAGTAATAAGCACAATATATTTTTCTATCTTCAACTCCTCTGATTTATCATTTGTCTTATCGTTAACAGACCACTGTGACAAAGCCCTTCTATTTACCAACAATAACATCTGATATTACTTAAATAGTATTTTACAACAGTAAATTAGCATAATGTTTATAACTTAATTGAATTAAATATAATTACACAAGTCTTTGTTTATAATTACACAACTCATTTTTTACACATTTTAAAAATTATAGTGGTAGTTTTCACTGTTACTACATAATAGTAATAAAAAATATTGATATTATGCTATAATTTAGTATTGTACTCACATTATTATTTTGTTTGAACTCCCTGAGTTTAAAGACCTAGGTTAAATAACTGAAAATTCCTTCTGTAAAACCTCCCTAAAACAACTTCAAATTAAGTAGTCCAGCTTTTAGATTTGATTTCTTCACCACTATGTACAATTCTGATGGTATAGCTGTTTGACAAATTAACATTTGTTTTTTTAATACATACACTTTAAGTTATTTATTGGTATCTGTATTTTTACTTTCAAGTTTAATGGTGGTGCTTAGACATTTGTTAAAACTTAACAGTATTTTGAAACTGTTAACTATTAAATGTTTTTATTTCTGTTACATATGAAAACTGCCTGTGTATTTCTGTATTATTAGATGACATACCATTATAATTTAAATATTTGAATTATCTAAAAAAGAAATTTTGGCTATAAATTATATATTTGAAAGTATGGCCATAAAATATTTTTTTCACTACTACCACTGATTTTATTTCAAGAATTTCATAAAGTGAAACTAATGTATTAATATTAATACATGGACAAGCTTCAAAGGATACCACCAAGAAAGACAACTCACAGGAGGAAATATTTGTAAATCACATATCTGATAAAGGATTTAGATCCAGAATATATATACAATTCTTACAACTCAATAGTAAAGAGACAAAGAACCCAATTTAAAAATGGACAAAGGAACTGAATAGACATTTTTTCCAAAGAAGATATACAAATGGCCTATAAGCACATGAAAAGATGCTTAATATCCTTAGTAATTAGGGAAATATAAATACATGTTACAACATGAATGAACCTTGAAAACATTATGTTAAGTGAAAGAAGCCAGTCACAAAAGACCACATATTGTATATTCATTCATATGAAACGTCCAGAATAGGCAAATCCATACAGACAGAAAGTACACTGGTGATTGCTTGGGGCTGAAGGGAAAGCAAAATGGACAGTGACTGCTAATGAGTACAGGGCTTCTTCTTGGAGTGATAAAAATGTTGTAAGATTTGTTGTGGTAACAGTTAAATATACTAAAAAACAATGAATTGTACACTTCAACTTTAGATGGACAAATTGCAAGGTGTATACAGGGTGTGAAATACATTTTAATAAAGTTTTAATTTTTTTTTTTTAACAAAATACTGTTTTTTTTTCTTGCATCCAGAGCTGTAAGTTTATATCTTTGCAAGCAATAGAAACTTAGCATGGTAAGTATTTGCCTCTCCTTATTCATACATTAAATCAGATTATTTCAAAAGTAAATGGTTTAATCACTAAGACACCCATCCATCATTACATTATTTAATTTTTTTCCAGTGATATCCTTAATATTTTTACTGTTCAAGTTTAGGTCTGTTATATAATTTGCATTTATACTACAAGTTATTCAACAAAAAATATTTTATAGGGAGGGTTATAAGAAATTTACATTAAACAATTCTCTATGACAGATAAGTGAAAATAATGTCTTTGTAGTTCTATTTCTTTTTGATAAAAAAAAAATCAGAGGCCTTTGGGAAACATCAGCAATGTATTCTGTCAAGGATGATATGTGCTTTGACACTAAGTTTCCACTATTATTTACCCCATAGTATGGCTTTTTTATCTGATACCCCTGATTCAATAACTTCGTATAGAATATTTCTGTCCTAAATACTGGCAATTTGTTTTTAAAATGTTCATTTAAAGTAAAAAGTAGCATTGAATTAAATAAAAAATCAGACTTTAGCAAAATGAACATACAAAAGCATATTAAAAGGAGTTACATTCTTACAGATTCAAATCTAAGCATTTTAGGTAATTTTCAAATAATTTTTATTTCTAAGATAAAAATATACAAATAAATTAAAAGGGAGACAGGAGAAAGAGAAATGAGGAAAAAAATTATAGTTCAAATGTCTTCTTTATGTTAAAACATTAAAGGCTGTTTAGAGTACAAAAAGAGGAGATAAAAAAGAGTAGGAAAGAAAAGCCAGAAGTGTCATGCTGATGGCATTTATAGATAATTTACTGATTTATTACAACATGTATGCCAAAGGACATGAGTAAAAAGATTTGTAATAAATTCATACTTAATACTGCTCTTAAATATATCACTCATCTCATCTAACTTAAAATATATATGTAGACAAAAACATAATATAAATAAACTTACATTCTTCTTCCTTAGGATCAAGCTGTGTAACGCTAACAGATAAACGGTCCACACGTTCTTGCAATGAGTTAACTCTGAAGGAAAAACTATGTGCTTCATTGAATAATTCTCCAAATATATCTTCAGCATATTTACCTAAGCAAAAACGAAACATATACCATAAAATTTAATGTGATCAGAAATAAACACTGAATGATATAACATTTAAAAGTGGTATCCTATTGAATTTGGCATTTATTTGAAACTACAGTCAACCCTTGAACAACATGGGTTTGAACTGGGCTGGTCCACTTATACACGGATTTTTTTCAATAAATATATTAGAAATTTTTTTTTAGAGATTTGCAACAATTTGGAAAAGCCTGCAGATGAATCACATAGCCTAGAAATATTAAATAATGAAGAAAAGTTAAATATGTCATGAATGCATAAAATATAGATACTAGTGTATTTTATCATTTCCTACCATAAAATATACATGAATCTATTATAAAAAGTTAAAATTTATCAAAACTAATGCACACAAACACAAACTATACTTGGTGCCACTGACAGTCAAGAAAAATGTAAACAAATGTAAAGATGCAGTATTAAATCATAATTGAATAAAATTAACTATAATACAAACTATATTACTGTAATAATTTCATAGCCACCTCCTGTTGATTGCAGTGAGCTCAAGCGTTGCGAATATCCACTTAAAATGCTGTGTGAGCAGTTCGTCTCTCTAGTAAATTGAGTATTACAGTAGAAAGTAATCTCTCATGGTTCTTCCATATTTTTTATCATGTTTACTGCAATACCATAAACCCTGAATAACACCACGGGACCCATATCTAGTGCCACTAGTGATGCTGGAATGCTCCCAAGAAGCAGAGAAGAGTCACATCATTACAAGAGAAAGTTGAATTGCTTGATATGTACCCTAGATGGAGGCCTATAACTGCAACTGCCTGCCATTTCAACGTAAATGAATCCAGTGGAAGGACCATTGTTAGTAACAAAAAAAGAAAGAAAAGGAAATTCATAAAACAGTTACTGTAGCTATGTCAGCAGGCACAAAAACCTTACCCTTTTCTGTGAAATATCTTTTTATCTCATTGAAAATGCAGCCTTTTTGTAGATGCAGGATTACTATAAGAAAGGCACACCTATAGACTAATACGATTCAAGAAAAAGCGAAGTTATTATGTGATAACTTAAAACAAAAGGAAGGTAAGGATCTAAAGCTGGAGAATTTAATGTCAGCAAAGGATGGTTTGATACTTTTAGAAAGAGGTTTGGCTTTAAAAAACATCAAGGTAGATAGCCACATGTAGAAGACTGAAGCAGGATCCACACCTTTCACCTCTCACAAAAATCAACTCACGTTGGATAACAGATTTAAACCTAAGGAGTGAAACTATTAGAATTCTAGAGGAAGATGTTGGAAATACTCTTCTAGACA
>CAUYSK010012088.1:0-18590 GCA_963575035.1 Avahi laniger | reverse complement strand
ATTGTTTGAGCTCAGGAGTTCGAAACCAGCCTGAGCAAGAGCGAGACCCTGTCTCTACTAAAATTAGAAAGAAATTAATTGGACAACTAAAAATATATAGAGAAAAAAATTAGCCGGGCATGGTGGTGCATGCCTGTAGTCCCAGCTACTCGGGAGGCTGAGGCAGGAGGATCGCTTTGGTCCAGGAGTTGGAGGTTGCTGTGAGCTAGACTGACACCACGGCACTCACTCTAGCCCAGGCAACACAGTGAAACTCTGTCTCAAAAAAAAAAAAAAAACAAAAAACAAAAACATTTATTTTAATTTTTAAGAGACAGGATCTTGCTGTATTGCCCAGGCTGGAGTGCAGTGGCTGTTTACAAGGGTGATCATATCTCTCTAAAGTATTGAACTCCTGACCTCAAGGGATCCTCCCATCTCAGCCTCATTAGTTGGAACTACAGACACGCACCACTGCACTCAACTTTTCCTATACATATTTTCTTCTAATACTTTTATATTTATAGTTTTAAAAGTCCATGTGGAAGTTATTTTATTGTATCATATCAGGTAGAAATCTTACTTTTCTCTTCATGTTAATATCTAGTTTAAGTATAACTTTTATTTGTTAATAATATATCCTTTCCCCCCTGATTTAAGATGCCATTTTTCATCAAATGGTAAGTTCCTGTAATATGTGGATCTATTTCTGAAATTTTTGTTATGTATCTTTAATTATCTATTCCTGTACCAGGATCTTATGTTTTGCTTTTTGTAGTTTACAATATGACCATAATATTCCTCTTCATTATCTTCTACTTTTTTTAGTGGTTGCCCTAAAGTTTGCAATATATATTTACAACTAAACCAAGTCCACTTTCAAGTAAACTATATGACTTTCAGTTAGTGTGAATACCTTAAATAACAAAATCATCCTAATTCCTCCCTCCTGTCCCTTGAATCATTATTGTCTTGTCATTTGTTTCAGTTATATATAAGCAGACATAGGTACACACACAGAACAGTTATACTTAAACATTTGTAATCATATACATTGTTACTATTGTTATTTTAAACAAATTTTTTATTTTAATTTTTTTTTATGTAGAGACAGCCTGTCATTCTTGCTCAGACTGGCCTTGAACTCCTGAGCTCAAGCATTCCTCCCACCTCAGCCTGCCAGAGTGCTATGATTATAGGTGTGAGCCACCGCACCTGGCCTTATTTTAAACAAATCTATCTGTTAGATTAATTAAAAATAAGAAAAATAAAAGTTTTTATTTTACCTTCACTTATTCCTTCTTCAGTGCTTTTCTTTATGAAAATTCAAATTTCTGGCCAATGTCATTTTCTTTTTCTCTAAATAGCTTTTTTTTTTTTAAACATTTCTTGCAAGGCACGTCTTCTGGCAACAAATTCCCTCAAATTTTTTTTTTTTTTTGGGGATAGAGTCTTACTGTGTCGCCCTGGGTAGAATGGTGCAGTGGTGTCACCATAGCTCACTGCTACCTTAAACTGCTGGGCTCAAGTGATCGTCCTGCCTCAGCCTCACAAGTAGCTGGGACTACAGGCTCAAGCCATGATGTCTGGCTGATTTTTCTATTTTTAGTAGAGATGGGGTCTTGCTCTTGCTCAGGCTTATCTTGAACTCCTGAGCTCAAACAGTTCTCCCACCTCAGCCTCCCAGGCTGCTAGGATTACAGGCATGACCCATTGGTGCTTGGCTGAAATTCCCTCAATTTTCTGAGAAAGCCCTCATTTTTCCTTCGTTTTTGAAGAATAATTTTGCAAGGTACAAAATTCTAGGTTGGTGGGGTTTTTTATCTCAGTACTTTTACTCCACTTTATTTTTGCATGCATGGTTTCTGAGAAGTCAGATGGAATTCTTATCTTTCCTCCTGTATAGGTAAGACATTTTTTTCCTTTGGTGGCTTTCAGGATTTTTTCTTTATCTCTGATTTTCTGTAATTTGCTTATCTTCTAAAATATTTCTTGGTAGTTCTTGTGCATTTATGCTTCTGGATGAACTAGTCAAGTTAGAAAACCTAGGGGCTAAGACATATATGAAAAGATGTTCTCTTTTACTCACAGTTAAAGAAATGGAAATCAAAACAATTATATTTTTCAAATATCAGATTGGCAGAAATTAAAAAATTGATAATACTGAGTATTTGTATGGATGTTGGAAAATAGCCTTTCTGCTTTGTTGGTAGGAGTATAAATTGTTTTGCAGGGTGACTTGATCATCTTTTAATCTAAATAAAAAATTTATATACTCTTTGACTCAGCATTATCACTGCTAGTGATTATAGTACATATGTCTTTGCAAAAGTATGTGGAAATAGATGTTTATTACAACATTGTTTGTAATAGTAAACAACAATATCAATAACAAACCTAAAAAAACTAGAAATTACTTACATGTGTAGTCATTGTGAAATTACAGCATAGCCATAAGATAGAATATGTAGCTGTTAAAATGGGTTAGGTAGATCTGATATGTTAAGTGAAAACTGAAAATTGCAAACATTAAGTACAATAATCACTTTGTGTGAGTAAAAAACATACTTACATGCATAGATACTCTGAGTCGTGTAAACTTTTTTTTCATGGAAGATTTCATAAACAACTTAACCGTAGTTACTTTTTGGAGAAGATTAAGGGTAGTGGTCATGGGGAATGGGTAGGTAAAACTTTTACTTCTGATTTAAAATTTTTCCATCCTGTTTGAATTTTATTTGTAGAAAAATACCTGCAGTCCTGGGATTATAGGCTATTTTTGTTTTCTTTATGCTTTTCACTATTTAAAAAATTCTATTGGAAATTTTATTTTCATTTCTTTGGCTTTATAGAATAATTTAGGGGAGAATAAGCATTTTTACAATATTGATTATCCCTATCCAGGAGTATAGCATATTTCTTTATATATTCAAGTCTTCTTTTACATTTTTCAGCAGCAGTTTCAGCAGTCTTCTTCATGTAAGCCTTAAATGTTTTTGGAAATATTTGATTTTAGATATTTTAGTTTTAGTTTCTTTTGTGAACAAGATCTGTTGAAATTACATTTTTTAGCTGATTATTGTTACCAGTTACATGAAAATTATTGATTTTACGATTTTATATCTGGACAGCTTGCAGAACTTTTTTAGTTTTAATCGTTTTTCATTTGATTCGCTTGGATTTTTCTGGATATGTAATCATGTCATCTTATAGTATTTTAACACTTTTGTTTCAGATTCCTCAGTTCCTTTTAGATGATTGCTTTAAAAATGGTATCCCCTGCCGTATATTCTGTACTCAACCAAGACGATTAGCAGCTATTGCTGTGGCTGAAAGAGTTGCTGCAGAGAGACGGGAAAGGATTGGTCAAACAATTGGTTATCAGATCCGATTAGAAAGCAGGTAAAGACAATTCTCATAAATCCTATCTTTTATCATGCTTAGAAAAGACTAAATGTTTATATTTCACTAAAAATAGAGGATGTGTTAGTTGAAAAGTTAGATCATCATTTTGCCCCAAGTAAGTCTGTATCAGGATGTTGGTGTTATGCCTAAACTTAGAGAGATTCTGAATAAGTGTTAATAGTTTGAAAGAGTTTGGACCATAGATAAAAATTTTGTTTCATGATCAAGTGCTGTCTTTGAGCCTCAGTTTTCTCATCTATAAAAGGAGACTAATGAAAGCACCTAGGACACAGGTTTGGTGTGAAGTTTAGAGTGAGCCCTCACTAAATGTTAGTGACTGAATTTATTATTAGCAGTAGTACAGGTTGAGCGTCCCAAATCCAAAAATCTGAAATCCAAAATGCTCCAAAATCTGGAACTTTTTGAGTGTTGACATAACCCTCAAAGGAAATGTTCATTGGAGCATTGTGGATTTCAGATTTTTGGATTTGGGATGGTCAACTGATAATATTACCAAGTCCAAAAAAATCCCAAATCTGAAATACTTCTGGTCCCAAGCATTTTGGATAAGGGATACTCAACCTGTAGTACTGGTAATATCTGCTTGATAAGTAGTACTATTTCTTTGTTCTCAATGGTGATTAAAAAACCTGATTTCATTTGTGATGTATTTTTCCCCAGGTAAAAAGTGTTAAAGGTCTCTCTTTTTTTTTTTAAAAAAAGGTTCTTTAACAAAATATATCACTTAGTTAATAAAAGGCTATTGTCAGGCAATCTCATGTAATCTTGCAAAATCACATAACTTTGGCAGTAAACTGTACATACCAGTACACTATATATTAGTAATACTTATTAAAGTATATATAAGACCAGCATTTACTGTGATCATGTTTTAATTACATAAAAGATTTTTAATTGTGCAATTTATTTTGATTTTTTAAAAAGGGTTTCTCCAAAGACACTTCTGACATTTTGCACTAATGGGGTATTGCTTCGTACATTGATGGCAGGTGATAGTACATTGTCAACTGTGACACATGTTATTGTGGTAAGACTATTGCTGAATTTGCCATATGTAACTCAGATTGCTTAAAATTTAAATACGTAATTACATTTTTTGGAATAGGATAAAAATGAAAACCAGTTTATTATTTTGAACAGGCTATTATGATCAAATTATTTTTGTGTATAATTGTTAGAAATATTTTTTATCAAATAAAGGTATAATAAAATCATCAGATTTTATTAAGGAAAAATAAAATAAGTAGGTAGTTTTAAAAATACAGTTTGCATATATGAAAATGATGCATGTACTTGGAGTTCTCCAGAAATGGTGATTTTCCTTTTATCTCTGTACTTGGTCATCTTATCCCTCCTTTATCCCTCCTATATTTCTCAGTTATAGAGGTATACTTTATAGTCATTTAACATGATGGTTTATCTGCTAAATTAACTAGCTGCTAATGAACTAAGTATATTAAAGAATTATAGGCCAGGCGTGGTGGCTCACCTGTAATCCTAGCACTTTGGGAGGCTGAGGCAGGAGGATGGCTTGAGGCCAGGAGTTCAAGACCAGCCTGAGCAACATAGCAAGACTCATCTCTACAAAAAATAGAAAAATTAGCTGGGAGGCTGAGGCAGGAGGATTGCTTGAGCCCAGGAGTTTGAAGTTGCAGTAAGCTATGATAACACCACTGCACTCTAGCTCAGGCAACAGAGTGAGAACCTGTCTCAAAAAATATGTATAAGTTTTAATATAGTTTATTTCAGAAAAAAATTAGATTAAGATTTACAGGCTTCTAATAAGCAGCATTTATAAACATTCCCAAACCAAAGGATGCACCTGGGCCCTGATGTAACAGAAGCATATTTAAATAGATTTTGTATATATTAAAAGTATATTAATTTGGACTTATTTAGAATTTATTATAGTTTGTGTTGTTTTATATTCTGTGGGAAATAAGGGCAGTACAGTTGGCTCTCTGTATCTGTGTGTTCCACATCTGTGACTGCAAGCAACTGAGGATTGAAAATATTTGGGAAAAAAATTGCATCTATACTGAACTTTTCTTGTTATTATTCCCTAAATACAATTTAATAAGTATTCGTATAATTTATACCGTATTAGGTATTACAAGTAATCTAGAGATGCCTTAAAGTATGTAGAAGAATATGTATAGGTTATATGCAAATACTATGCTATTTTATATCAGGGACTTGAGCATCCATGGATTTGATATAGGGGAAGGTCCTGGAACCAATTTTCCATGGGTACTGAAGGAAAACTGTACTTTCTTATCCACAGTAGGTTGTTAATTTGTTAATGTTTCATTATTTCTGAATTGTCTACAGTACAAAATTTTCACTAATGTTGATTGGCCTTGTCCACATTTAATTTGAGTTAGTCCAAAATTAGTGCCATTGTTTTAGAGACTTAGTCATTCATAGTTTTAACTATTCCATCGTTTTATTTCTGTTTATTGCAGGATGAAGTGCATGAAAGGGATCGATTTAGTGATTTTTTACTTACAAAGTTAAGAGATTTGTTGCAAAAGCACCCAACCTTGAAACTAATTCTTTCTAGTGCTGCCTTGGATGTAAATCTCTTTATAAGATATTTTGGAAGTTGTCCAGTGATATATAGTAAGTTAAAATTGTGAGATTTATAATTTTTATGAGCACTTTTGAGCCTGATTATATTTATTCTGACAGAAACTGGAGAATGTTCTGAAGTAGAGGACATGCATTTCTGTTTCCCCTTAGATAGGCTTCATAGTTTTCTCTTTTCAACCTCTCCTTTGCCATCTACAGCTTTTCATTATTGTGTAATGAGCCCAATTCTCTAATCTTAAAAAGAAATATGCTTTATTTTGACCCTGTATTCCCCCCCTTAAATTTTATCCTATAGTTTCTTCCCTTTATTGGTAGATTCCTTGAAAAAAGTAGTCTTCATTCCTGTGTTTATTTCGCATTCACTTCTGAATATGCTGACAATTAACTTTTGCCTTTGTCCTTTAATAAAAGCAGATTTTACCACTGATCTTTAAAAAAATTATAAATTCCTCTTCAAAAAATACAAAAGTTATGTTTACTTCAAGAGAGAAAGTTCATAGTTGCCCCATCCTCTTTTTAAAATTTTTTAATTTTAATTTTATTTTTTCAACAAACATATTTTAGATGTTTCTTAGTTATTTTTATTATTTATTTTATTTTTTTTGTAGAGACAGGCTCTCACTAAGTTTCCCAGGCTGGTTTCAATCTCCTGGCCTCAAATAATCCTGCTTCTGCCTCCGAGTGCTGGGATTACAGTCACAAACCACTGCGGCCAGCTCCCCGTCCTCTTTTATTCTGCGTCCTACTATCCTGATATTACAGATGTTAAAAGCATTGTATATATCTGTTCTTACCTTGTGTGTGCTCATACAAACATATGTAAATGTATACATATATATAAGGTTTACAAAATTGGGTTTTACAAAAATGAGCACCTGCCTAATACATTATCTGCAGTTTGCTTTATTCATCATGTACAGTTCTCAAGTTCAGTAACTCTGGATCTAGTTCATTATGTTAAGCATCTGCTTTAGTATTTTGTAATATGGATGTACTGTACTTTTAACCATTTCTTTATTTTTGGATACTCAGGTTGGGCCCTCATCTTTTCTTCCTAACCCCCCACTACAAACGACATTATAATGAACGTCCTTGTTACACATATCTTTATATACTGGTACTCTTATTTCTAGGGATAGATTTCTGAAGGTGAAATTGCTAAGTAAAAGAGTATAACTATTTTTAATTTTAACAGCTTTTGCCATTTTACTTTTCAAAAGGATGAAATGATTTATGTTTCTGAAGTGTATAGGGCTGTTCACTTGAGAATTCTTACCAGTGTTGTTGTGACATTGATCTAATTGCCAAGCCCAATACTCAGATTTTAGGTAAAAATTGTACTTAAATTTTCTGTGGTATTTCTCATTGGCCCTTTTTTTGTGTGTATGTGAAATACTCAGATCTCATAGTTTTATTTGGCAACACTACCTCCTGAGTCTCATTCTACAATATAGCCTGCTCTTTCTCAGTCTCCTCTCTGGGCTTCTCTTCTTTTGCTTGATGCTTAAATGTTGGTATTTTTTAGAGTTATTCTCTTGATCCATTTCCTTTTCTTTTTCCTCTTCACTCCCTCTTCCTTCCTTCCTTCCTTCCCCCATGTCCTTCTTTCCTGCTCCATGCTATGCTCTGCTAGGTACTGGGATGCATAGTTTTCTTGGAAGCTCTCATTCATGTTCTTTGCTTCTATTTTCTCTTTTGTACTGATGACTCCTGAATCTTTATTTTCAATTTAGATTATTCTCCAGAGCTTTGGATTTAGATATCTTACAAGTAGCTCATTTCTAATATGCCCCAAACTAAATATTTAATCTTTTGTACAAAACCTGTTTCTCTTCTTGTATTGGTTAATCATACTGCTATTGACCTAGTTTCACCCAAGTCACAAACCTGTAAGTTCTTCTTAACTTCTCATGATACTCCTAGGTGATCAGGCACATAAAATCAATTGAAAGGTACAATTGAAAGCTCATTTTTCGGTACCTCTTGTTTGACATGCTTGAAATGAAACCCCATCTCCCACCAGCCACCCTATTCTCCTCTCTGGTTTTCCTTGTTACCTCACAAAGTGAAATCATCATCCATCCAGATTTGCAAGCCAGAAATCCAAGAAAGTTGACACTTTCTTTTTTATCATTCCTCCATATCTAATGTAATGCTGAGTTCTATGGATTTTACCTCTTGACTAGCTCTAGAATCTGCTTTTTCATTTTCACTATCACCAACTCATTCAAGTCATTGTTCTCTTTTATCTGAACTATTGCAATATTTCCTACTTGGCCTGATGCATCCATTCTGTTGTCTTTTAAATTCATTCTCCACATTGCAGCCAGACTGTCTTTCCTGTTCAATAGGATAGTGTTCCTATTGAACACTATCCTGAGCTTAAACCTTTGAATGACCTTTATCTCTGATTAAAGACCTAAACCCTTAGTAGGTCTTATCTATTTCTCCTGCCTTGTCTTAAACTATAATCCCCTCTCTACTCCCCACCTCCCACCATTTTCCAAGTTGGCCTTTTCGTTTCTTGAAAACATTGTACTCCTTCCCAACACAGGGACTTTGCACATGCTCATTTTTTCTTCATTGTACACTTTTTCCTTTCTGTATAGCCTAGTGATGTTGTTTATCCCCTTCTTTTGCTCCCCATTTTTCCAGTAATGATGCTTTTCTTGTCACAGTCAAATCCATCTATTACATACTGTCAAGATGTCTTGTACTTCTCTTGCATAGAACTCTCTTATAGGACTTTTCATAACTCCATTTTTACATTTATAGTTTGGATTATTCATTTACTATCTGTCTCCCCTCTTATCTTGCCTGAGGGGGAAGGAGATATTATAGCTCTATTTCTGCTTACCATTTGTATTCCTGGTGCCTAGCATGATACCAAACACATGATAAGTAGTTAGTAAACACTGCAAAAAAAAAAAAAAGTAAACAAGTGAACAGTTGTCTAAGATAAAAATAGTTTATTATGGACAGTTGTCTATAAATCAAAATTATATTTAAAGGATCATATCTTAAAGAGTCAATTGAACTATGGAATTGCTTTTGGATATTACACTCAGATTCATTGAATTGGGACTCTCATGTTTTTTGTGAATTTTCTCTAAGCTGCAAATTGACTATTTTTTAAAAAATTTTATTTTTTAGTACAGGGAAGACCATTTGAGGTAAAAGAAATGTTTCTGGAAGATATTTTAAGAACTACTGGATATACAAACAAAGAAATGTTAAAATACAAAAAGGAAAAACAGAGAGGTAAGTTTTTAATCAAAGAAATGTAAGATGCTATTGATAATGACTTTTTGGCATACTCCAGCCTTATATTATGGATGTACAAGGACACTTGAAAGTGTTTTTCTCGTGTGTTTAATTATGTAACATTATATTCGGATATTGTCCCAAATGTACATTTGCATTCCAGTTTATGTCTGCAAGTTATAATCCATGGAGAAGTATTAGAAATGAATGCCAGAGTTGAGGAGGTTGAGTGTGTCTGTTTAAGGAGGCAAAAAAGTATATGCCGGCTGCCTACAGCATATCTTACAGGATAGGAGAAGGAAGTGGATGGGAGGGAGTAAAAAAAGTAGCATTTGAGTAATAATAGGCTCCTCTTTGATCAAAATGTTTTGAAAATCTTGATATTGTGGGATTTTATCTGTACTTCGAAATTAACATTATTTTACCTATTATTGCATCATTTATTATGACATATCTCAGCTTTTGAATTAGGGTTCAAGATTCCTTTTTCTTTCTTTTAAATAAATTATTCATTATTGAAGACTTGGCTTCAAGCTTTGATACCTTTGGTTTACTCTATATGACCTTGGACAGATAATTAACTTCCCTTGAAAAATGTAATTAGCATTGCCTATTTCACTTGGCAGTGCTGAATCACTGACACCTAAATTGTAAAACTCCTGTGTCTTGAAACTTTTGAAGATGAAAATTGTATGTAATTGTTGTATCTTAAACAACTAGCATGGTGATAGAAGTTCCACACATGGTTTTCTGCAAAATGTTATATGAATATTAGCCATTGATTTAAACATTATAATACGGCTGAAAATACTGTTTTAATTCTGGACTTACTTAGAAGTAAACTTATTACTAATAGATGAATAGATGAAGTTTTTAAGGAGTTTCATGTGGTTCAGCATAACACATTCTATTAAATGTTCTTTATATATTTTTAAAAAGTAATGCAGAATAAGGCAAACTAATACCAGATTCACTTAATTTGTTTAAACAAAGTAATACATTTCAAAAAGGAAAGAATTTATCTATTTATACTTTCTTTGATAATTCAGAGGAGAAACAACAAACCACACTTACAGAATGGTACTCAGCTCAAGAGAATACTTTCAAGCCAGAATCTCAGAGGCAGAGAAATGTTCCAAATGTGACTGAAGAGTATGATTTATTGGATGATGGTGGTGATGCTGTCTTCAGTCAGTTGGTAAGACCTCTTTGGATTCCTGCTGATATTTTGAGTGAAAATTGTGTAGGTTAAAGAACATTTTATGAGATTATAATTTATTACTGCGTAATGGAAGGATAATTCTCTTAGTGTATCTTTGACTACAACAGATTTTTCAGAGCAACTTTTTATTCTTCAGAAAAAGAATTTAACTGTTTTTGAGCACGAGAAGATATATATTAATAATACAGATGTGCTTGCAGTTTTCTATCAGTGTTTAAAGTTCTAATGCATCAGAATGAACTATTCATGGGTTTTTAAAAATACTTTTCAAGAATGTTTAAAAATTGTTACTAAAAATTGTTATTTAGTGTAGGGAAGACCCATTTGAGTCAATGCACAGTATTTTGACCATGTCAATTAGTGGTTCCTCAGTTTGGCTGTAGATTAAATCACCTGAGGAGCTTTTAAAGCCCTGTGGAATATGGTGCTCCACTATAGGTGCCCCACCACCAGAGATTCTGATGTACTTGCAGTGGGGTGAGATGAGATATCAGTGTTAAAAAGCCCCAGGTGAGGCTTCCTCTGATGTGCAGTTTGGAGAGAGAACCGCTGGTATTTAGATATGTTTAGCAACATCCTGTCAGAAACACAGTTGGTTAACATTGTGCCTTTATTGAGTCCTTTATTGACAAGCTCATTCTCAGATGAAAGATAAAGGTAAGAACAAGATATATATTGTGAGTGATAATGTTTGTGATAAAATGAGAAGCTTTTATGTCAAAGTCTTTGTATCATGTGGTTAGTAGTCCTTGTGGCCATTGTGGCTATCTTACATTCTTTATAAGCAAATGTTAAGGTGTTACATAATTTATAATTTTTGCTTTTTTTTTGTAGACAGAAAAAGATGTGAATTGCCTTGAACCATGGCTAATAAAGGAAATGGATGGTTGTCTTTCTGACATATGGTTACATAAAGACATTGATGCCTTTGCTCAGGTCTTTCACCTTATTTTAACTGAAAATGTTAGTGGTAAGTTTATTTAAAGTTTTATTACTCTTGCAGTTATTTATGGTAGGAGTGTAGGTTAATTCAAAATTTATGCACTATATTTTTTGCTCCCAACGAATAATTTGTTCTTTTGGAGTACTTATTATATTTAAAGTACACAAATCAAGATCTTATTAGCATAGTTGAATAAATAAATATTGTGTTAAATCAGGGATTCGTAACCTAGTATCTTTTTCATATTTTCATGAGGTCTGTGAATACATGACAATTGTATGCAAAAATACTTTTATGTGTATGTGTTGTACACATACTTTGGTCTTTCCATCCCCAGAAAGATTTAGATGTCAAGGAGTATTAATCCCTTCACATAAACCCCTCAGCATTATTATTGTAATTATTATTGATCACTCTTTTCTTGAAACATTTTCTTCAGTCAACTTCGGATATTCCATACCTGGCTTTTTCTCATTTCCTTGGCTTTGGCTTCTTCTTGGTTTCCTTCACAAGATTTTTCTTTTTTTTTCCTGACCTCTAAATATGAAATGTCCTAGGCCTCAATACCTAAGACCTTAATTCTATTTATACTTGCGCCCTAGGTGAATCTCATCTAGTCATGGCATTAAATATCTGTTTTAAATGACCCCTAAGTTTACATCTCTAGTTCTGAGCTCCCTCTCCTGACTTCAATATACCTGATCACTTGATAGCTCTAGTTCGATATCCGTTCAATGAGTAAAATTGGATATGTCCCAAACAATGTCTGATCCCCTCCCCGCAACACCCCGCCTACCTTTCTCTCAACTTGCTCTTTTCTTCGTGTTTCCCTTTTCAGTAAATGGTCACTGCTGTTCGCCTAGTTGCTAATTTGCTAATAAGGCAGCAAAGCATATAGAAAGTCATCCTTGACTTTTCTCTTATACTCCACATATATTAGCAAATCCTGTTGTCTTTACCTTCTAAGATAAATCCTGAATATGACCACATTTTACTTTTCCTACTGCTGCCATCCTAGTCTAAGCTACTATTTCTCTCCTGGATTATTGCAGGAGCCCATTAACAGCTTCTGTTCTTGCATTATTATAGTCTGTTCTCTATAGAACAATCAGATTGGTCCTTTCAGAAAGGAAATTGGATCATGTCACTTGGCAGTTTTCAACTCTCCCAGGCTTCTGATTATACTGTGAATAAATAAAAGTCCTGAGCCGGGTGCGGCTGTAGTCCCAGTTGCTTGTGAGGCAGGGGCAAGAAGATCGCCTGAGTCTAGCCTGGGCAACATAGGAGACTCCATCTCTGGGAAAAAAAAAATTAAAGTTCTTTTCATGATTGGATCTCTCACTGCCTTTTGATCTCATTTTCTGCCACACTCTTCCTTGTTCATTGTGCCGTAGGCACACCTATCTGCTTACTGTTCTTTATACATACTGACACATTCCCATTTTTGGGCCTTTGTTTTGTTGTTTCCTATGCCTGGAAAACTGTCCCCTAGATGCTCATATGACCCAATGCTTACTTCATTTAGGTCTCTGCTTACATACTGCATTCTCAGAGAGGGCTTTTTTGATCACCTTACTAAAATTGTACTCTTTTCTCACTATTTCTCCTTACCCTGCTTTGTTATTCTTTATTGTACTTTTTTTAACTGACATCATGTATTTTTTATTTTTTATTACCTATCTCATCTGCTAGAATATAAGCTACATAAAGGCAGAAACCTTGTCTGTTTTACTTTTCTTATCTCTGTATCCCCAGAGGTTCATAGTAAGTGCTGAAAAATATTTGTTGAATAATGATACTACTTTTAAGCATCTTTACGAAGTGGTAATTTGTTTGAACATGTTTAGTGACAGGAAGATCAGTACCTTTCTTGAGGATATTCTTTTGAATTTGGATTGTTTTAATTGTTAATTTTTTAATACGTTGAAGTGAAATCTAACTATATAACTTTTGCCTTTTTTTGCTGCTGGAGTGGTAATGAAGAGATTTAGTATGTATTTATGCCTGACAGACTTTAAGGTTTTTTGTTTACTGGACTCACTGTAACTATTATTTCTGTTCTTCTTTAAGATAACATGGTATCTAGTTCTTCCTGCCCTGGTCCACCTTCTGTGGACATGTTCTATTTTATTCTTTTTGAAAAGCATTGGTGTCCGTTTCTGAGTATTAATCTCTTAGTGACCATCTTAAGGTAGAATAGGTCTATTAACCTAAAAACCTCTACTCTTTACTTACATTAACTCAGCCTGTGGTCAGTATAGCTCTTTGCCAGCCCCATTGTCTTACTGATTCATTTTGCCTTTGAAACTCTTAGTTCTTTTTTTAATGTGATTTCATTAAAGTAATCCCTGTATCATGTACTTGTTTTGAGTTTTTTGGGCTTAAGACATTCTATGTATTCCTTTAAAATTTTATCTTATTGTTAGATTTGGCTCATTGTTTCTGCTTAACAACTTTCTTTTTAAAGTTCTAATTGTTATCTATTATAAACTTTCTCATTTTATTAATTTGAGGAGCCTGGGTCAACAACCAAGCACGTGGTATACTACAAGAGGCTTTAGGTAGATATTTTGGTGTGAGTGTTCAAGCAGTTATAATCTTATACATCTTCCAGTCTAACAGACCTCTTAAGAAATAAGTGAGGATCTTTTATCATTTCTTGTTCTTTGTAATTGTATTTTGGCTTCTCTTGATCTACTTTTTTAAAGCTCATCATTCATTTTTTGAAAATAATTGATCTGCATTTTGAAAAGTAATTTTTTGCATTTGGAAATGTAGGTATTTGTTCATTTCCAGTTTTCTAGCATTCATTCTTTTTCCATTATTTTAAAAAATATTTACTCTCGGCCAGACGCGGTGGCTCACGCCTGTAATCCTAGCACTCTGGGAGGCTGAGCCGGGTGGATCGCTCAAGGAGTTTGAGACCAGCCTGAGCAAGAGTGAGACCCCGTCTCTACTAAAAATAGAAAGAAATTATCTGGACAACTAAATATATATATAAAAAATTAGCCGGACATGGTGGTGCATGCCTGTAGTCCCAGCTACTTGGGAGGCTGAGGCAGAAGGATTGCTTGAGCTCAACAGTTGGAGGTTGCTGTGAGCTAGGCTGACACCACAGCACTCTAGCCAGGGCAACAGAGCCAGACTCTGTCTCAAAAAAAAAAAAAAAAAAAATGTTTACTCTGCAGAGTTTAGCAATCTTACGTGAAGATTAATAGATTATCTCGAACTCTGAGACTTGTTGCTTTAAAATACTTATGAAGCATTTTAAGTATTTAACTATTATCCTTGACTCTCTTCTTGATTTTTTTTTTTTTAGTGAACACTAGACTATTACTTCAATAATGGTCATCCTGTGGATCCAGGTCTCTACTCTCCTCTTATGTATAGTTTATGCATTTTCCTCAGTTCAGTATTCTGATATCTTAAGCCATGTGAAGAAAACTAAAATAATTGTGGTCGCTCTATGAACAGTTTTTTTCACTTCCCATCTTTTTATTTCTTTTCTATAATATGAACTCTTAATTGGTACCAGAGTTGAAAATACTTCATGTGATTCAGGAAGCCATGGCCATCACCGGTTTTCTTTTAGTACCATCATTTTCCCTGTGTGATCCTGTAGAAGCAGCTAGTAATTAGTAAGACTAGACATTCTCTATCATATTCCTATATGGTCATATTTCATTTACTAGTCATCTATTCCTGTATCACAAATAATTCCAAAATTTAGCAGTCTAAAACATTTATTATCTCACATTGTTTCTGAGAGTCAAGAATCTGAGAGGGGTGTAACTGGGTGGTCTAGCTCCAAGTTTCTCATGAGGTTGCACTTAAGCTAGTGGTAGGGACAGTAGTCATCTGAAGGTTTATTGGAGCTGGAGGATCTGCATTCAGGAAGGCTCAGTGACATGACTTTTGGTAAGAGGCCTTAGTTTGTTGCTGGCTATTGGCAGAAGGCCTCAGTTACTTGCCATCTGATCTTCTCCATGGCATGGCCGCTGGCTTCTCCAAGAGTGAGTGATTAAACAGAGAAGGAGAATGAGCAAGCAGGCAGCTGTAGTTACTTTTTATGACCTAGTCTCCAGAGTTACATACCACCACTTCCATTTTATCCTGTTCATTAGAGTGAGTCAGTTAGTCCGGTTCACACTCAAGGAGAAGGGGGAATTAGGTTCCGCCTCTTAAAGGGAGGAATATTAAAGACATTTTAAATTTCCATATTTATTCATACCCCTCTGCTCAAAATGCACACAGTTTGGTACTATTCTCCAAGGCCATGAACTGAATAGTCACTTGAAGTAGTAATTCTCATATAGTATATACAGATCATAATTAATTATAGACCTCTTTAAAAATGCCTGACCATCTCAGACCTACTGAATCTAAATCTAGGAATAAGGCATGACTATCTGTGCAAAAAACAAACAGCTCTTCCAAAAAAAAAAAAAGCAAAATAAAAAATAAAAATACATGTCATCATATATTTTTCTTTGCTCTCTTCAAGAGAAGCCATTATCAATATTAAGAAGAGAGCCATTGTATTTTCAGACCTGTATGATGTACAAAACCAAATGTGAACTCTAATGTAAGCTGTGGACTTTGGGTGATGATGCATTAATGTAGGTTCATCAGTTGTGACAAGTGTCCCACTCTGGTGGGAGATGTTGATAGTGGGGGAGGCTGTGCACGTGTAGGGGTAGGTGGTACATGGCATATCTCTGTATCTTCCTCTCAGTTTTGCTGTAAGTCTAAAACTTGCTCTAAAAAAATAAATTCTTTAAAAAAAAAAAAGCCTGAGGTAATTCTCTTGTAAGTCCTTTCCCCATTTTAAAAAAACACTGATTAATATTGGTAATGGATACCATGTTTTAGATTGTTATTAAATAATGAGGTAATTGAGTATATGTACTGTATATGGAAAATTAAATTTTCGCTTTTGTAGTTATCTATTGAACAAGGCAATATCTAGATTTAGGAAGATTATTTAAGGGTTCTGCAAGTGAGTAGCTTCCTTTTCTGTTTTCATTATATAGATGAGCTTAAAACAGTTTAACCGTGATCTAGGATTCCTTCTCCTACCTTCCAGCTACTGTCTCTATTCTATCCTGTTTGTGTTAAGGGCATATCAATAACAGATTTCCTTGGATGATCTGAGTTAAGTGTTATATAATGCTGTTGTCATGTAGTTAAAGTGAAGAAACAGTCCCAGGTTAATTCTCCTAACACTCAACTCTGCCATTTAAATTAAAAAAAAATTAAAATGATTTTAAGTAGTTTGGAGATTTAAGTTTTATTTATCTCTTCCTTTTTTTAGTTGATTACAGACATAGTGAAACCAGTGCAACAGCTCTGATGGTTGCTGCAGGACGAGGTTTTACAAGTCAAGTAGAGCAGTTAATTAGTATGGGAGCCAATGTCCATAATAAAGCATCAAATGGCTGGTAATTTTAAACTGCATCCATTCTTTGTATATCTTTGTATAGCTACACTTATCTTTTGATTTCTTGTGTTTGTCTTTATAATTAAAAGCTATTATGTAATAATCGCTGGTACATCTGTACTTTAATGGGTGAATAAATAATTTTGAGTGACTAGTTTTATAATTTTGAGAACATTTCTTTGTCTTAATTTGATACCTTTGAATTTTGGCAGGATGGCATTAGATTGGGCTAAACACTTTGGGCAGACTGAAATTGTGGATCTTCTAGAATCTTACAGGTAAAACTATATGATTCTTAATTAATCCTACCTTCTTTCTAAAAAGAGCTTAGTCATATAAATCATGGAATGTGAAAATATATGCAATTTATCATCTCTTATCCAGAAATTTTCTTTGTAATTCTGAGGAATTTTTCCATTTGGTTTTTTTATATTGTTAATGAGATCTACCATCTTAAAATATTTACCTTATTTTTTACTTTATTTTGAAAATCAGAAGAGAGATTTCTAGTTAAATGTGGTAAATACAACACAAATATTTATCTCTGCATTTTTCTGAAACCTCACTAAAATGACAGTGAAGGAATATAAAAGATATAAACTGACAAAATCAAAGAACTGATGGAAGATGTTAGTAGATTTTTGAATGAAAGATAGCTAATTGATAAGTAGCAATTGGCTTAACAAAACTAAGATAACTCACAGTGCCAATGAGAAACAAACTCATTTTAGTTTTGGAACTTCTTAGAGGCTCATTCAACTACCTTTCAATGAAGCAGTGAAAGAAAGGGCTAAAAAAAAAAAATAGCAGAATTGGTTGATACTCTCTAACTCCAGATCTCCTTTTCCCCTGCCATCAGATGATATCCCTTCCCTACCTTGTCAGGAAAGGGGAGTTTATTAAAAAATTAGCCATAGAGACTTTGAACTTGGGTAACCAGGCACAATGGATGAGTGGGAGTGTGGTATCAAACAACAAAAAGGCTTCAGTGAAAGTTTATAAACTGAAAATTCAGATACCATTCACTCACTTCCTCTGCTGTCCACTGCCACCTTTTCCTCTTTGAAGTTTTTGTTCTTTGGCAGAAAACTTGAGAATTTTTTCCTGGAAAAATAGACCAGGTCTAGAGAAAAGATTTAGAATTATAAGTGGTTTGGTGTTCCTTCAATGAAATGACTATCTTTAGACCAGATAACTCACAAGCTCTACCTGTGCACATTGGTTCTTTACTCTTAAAAATGAACAAACTGCCAAGGATAGGTCACCAGGAGTTTGAGGGGGAAAAGTACCAAGAAATCAAACAAATGCAACAAACAACATTAGCAACAAAAAACCCTAGAACTTGGATGAAACTAAACATCAGTGACCAGAAGAAAACTTAAAAAATAGAACTGTAATGGAAGCTATTGCATTCATGAAACTAAAGTAGTATGTTATAAAAAAGGAACAGAATATATAAATCTTTGTTCAAATTTCATCTTCATAAGACATACCCAAATTTGCCCTATCTTGTATTGAAATATACCACCCTGTGCTGTTCATCCTTATTAAGCTGCTCTACTTTTTCTTTTTTCTTTTGTCCATAACCTCTACTATCCTCTGATATAGTATATAATTTACGTATTTACTTTTTTCATTGGTTCATTATCTATCTCGTCTCTCCCCTAGAATTTAGTAAGTATCTTGTCTCCTTTGTTCAAGAACAGTGCGTGGATATAGATGTT
>CAUYSK010012086.1:0-35311 GCA_963575035.1 Avahi laniger | reverse complement strand
TTTTCCATTCTTGGGATACTTCACTTAGTAGAATGTGTTTCAGCTCTTTCCAGGAGAATACAAGAGGTGCTATATCACCATTGTTTCTTAAAGCTGAATAGTACCCCATGGTATACATAGACCACATTTTATTAATCCACTCATATGTTGATGGACACTTGGGTTGTTTCCACATCTTTGCAATTTAAATTGTGCTGCTATAAACATTCTGATGCAGCTGTCTTTTTTATAGAATGACTCTTGTTATTTTGGGTAGGTGCCCAGTAATGGGATTGCTGCATTAAATGGTAGCTCTACTTGTATCTCTTTGAGGTATCTCCATATTGCTTTCCACAGAGATTGCACTAGTTTGCAATCCCACCAACAGTGCCTGAGTATTCCTATCTCTCTGCATCCACGCCAACATTTATTGTTTGAGGACTTTTTGATAGAGGCCAGTCTCACTGGAGATAAGTGATATCTCATTGTGGTTTTGATTTGCATATCCCCGATGATTAGAGATGCTGAGGATTTTTTCATGTTTTTTGGCCATTATTCTGTCTTCTTTTGAAAAGTTTCTGTTTATGTCCTTTCCCCACTTTTTGATAGGGTTGTTTGATTTTTTTCTTGCTGATTTTCCTGAATTCTAAATAGATTCTAGTTATCAGCCCTTTATCGGATTTGTAGCATGCAAAAATTTTCTCCCATTCTGTAGGTTGTCTGTTTGCTCTTGTGATGGTTTCTTTGGCTGTGCAGAAGCTTTTTAATTTGATCAGGTCCCATTTATTTATTTTTGTTGTTGCTGTCATTGCCTTTGGGGTCTTCTTCATAAATTCTTTGCCTAGGCCAATGTCTAAAAGAGTATTTCCAACATCTTCCTTTAGAATTCTAATAGTTTCACTCCTTAGGTTTAAATCTGTTATGCAGCGTGAGTTGATTTTTGTGAGAGGTGAAAGGTGTGGATCCTGCTTCAGTCTTCTACATGTGGCTATCCAGTTTTCCCAGCACCATTTATTGAATAAAGATTCTTTTCCCCAGTGTATGTTTTTGAGTAAGACCCTTTTCTTATACTGGATAACTTAGCCCTCTCACTGTTTTTTCCACCCTTCATTGTCTTACTCTCCCCCTGCCCCCGACACACACATAAGCACACATTTATAGCCTCAAGGCAAGGACTGCCTTGTGTTAGGCAACTTCTGTTATCTACTTACCCATATTACCATATCCTACCCTCTCTAGCTTATTTTAACTAGTAAAACGCTGTCTAAAATTGGTCCATTTATTGTGTTAAAATGCCTTTTAAATTGTTTTAGTCTTACCTAATTTTGGTTGATTTAATACAAATTTGTTAACTAACAGAATTCTGTAGCTTGAACTTAGTGTTTCTCATTTGAAACTTTCTATTTTTATAACACTTCTAAATGGTTAAATGTCAGGTATCCCACTTTTGGATGACTTATTCTTCTTTGATCATTTTCTTGCCCTTTTCTGCCTGTTTCCCTCACCCTAATTCTATTCTCTCTATCCATGGAATACCCACCTTCCATCTTTGCCTATTAAAAGCTTTCCCATTCTTATCCTAGTTAACCAAATTATACATTCTCAGAAGACAGAGACTTGTTTTGTTCATTTTGAAACTTTACGTGGCACTAAATGATAGTGCCTTGATATAGTTGGTGCTAAATGCTGAACACCTGAATATTGAGTAACCAAATTATATTGATAAAATGAAATGTGTTTCCATGAAGCTGTTCTTGGTAATGCAAGTGATGCTCTTCTTGTTTGTCTTAATTTCTATACTATTTTTACCTCTCAAGGTATTATATCACAAGATATTCTCAACTTGTTCCTATATATGTTTATATACATATATAGATATACATATATATATATATATAAATGTCTTAAAAAGAATTTTTCTGAGGCCCTAAATCCCTAAGGGTTTAAAGTTTTTCTAGATGGAGTTTTCATTAAAATTATAAAACATTTTATAGCAAACATGTATTAATAAAATGGATAGGACTTTTAAAAAATTAGTTACTATATCTATGCATCCATATTAATTATTGCCAGAATATGACAGGCTTAACATCAGCTTTCTTCGTGTTTTCATATTTTTAAGATATAAAGGATTACAAACTTGCTCACGTAAATGGGATGGGAATGGAAATTTTGTTAATCAATGTAACCCAATTCTTTGAACTCCTTTCAAGTTAATTGATGCAAATCACAACAATCTATTAGCAAAATTTATTTTAATGATTTATAAGGTGTACATCTTCCTCAGTTTTGTTCAAAATAAAGTATTGGAAGCCATCTGTCTTGCCAAAGTATGCATTGCCCAGTTAATGAAATAATTGACTTTATCAATATGTACACTAATATTTGGAATTGTTTATTTAGTGCTCTGAAAGTTTTTATACCCTGAGACTTTGCACATAATTAAGATTCAGAATGGGTGAGAAGTATACATTTCTTTAGTAAAGAAAGGGAAAGGACCAGAGTGAAAGGGGACTCGTTAACCACGGATACTTTTTAAAACAGTTTAGAGTTAGGGAAAAGTACATATGGAAGTTGAGGACCTGCAAATGGATTCCCTTAAAACTACCATTGCCTGCACACTCCTTGAAAACTCTTCATGATATAGGCCACAGTTTTAAGACTGTCATTCTACAGCATTTAGCATACTTCTGTGTTTGCCAAGTACTCCAAAAGAAGTAAATGAATGCCTATGTTTATTAGAATTGTAGAATGGAAGTGTTACCACTAGAGTCCTTGTGCTGATGAGTCATCATCATCAAGGTGGGCTAGACACCCCATCTTCATCACAACCATTTACATTCAAGGTTATTATTTATATGTGAGTGCTTATTCTTGTAATATAATTAGTTGATTTCTGGTTGTTCATATATCCTTTGTTCTTTTCTTTCTCTCTTATTATCATTGTGGTTTGGTGTTTTTTATAATGGTGACATTTAAGTCCTTTCTTGTCCTTAATTGTGTGTTTGCTCTTCCAGTGGATTTTATACGTTCATGTGCTTTCATGACAGTAGATATTTTCCTTTTGCTGCCAGGTGTAGGACTCCCTTAAGCATTTCTTGTAGGGCTGGTCTAATGGTGATGAATTCCCTCAGTTTTTGCTTGTCTGGGAAAGACTTTATTTCTCCTTTATTTATGGAGGATAACTTTGCTAGCTATAGTATCCTTGGCTGGAAGTTTTTTTCTTTCAGCAATTTTAATATGTCATTCCATTATTTCCTGTTTTTATTTGGAGGTATCATATTTCATTGATTTTTCATGTTTCTTAATGTCCTTTCATTGATATCTGTACATCTGGTGTAACAGTCACCTCTTTCAATTTTTTGGATTTGCTTTCATAAGAAAGAACTTTTACTGAAGATGTATCTATGGTGTTGGTTGGGTAGGACACTTTGGCTTTGATTCTGGGTGCATGCAGTAGGGTATTCTCTCTGTGATTTCTTCCACTGTAAACAGCATCAGTAGTGTCTGTGATTTTCTCAGTGGCTTAAGATGTGGCTTTTAGTGGAGGCTGTGATGAAGTTTTTCTGGAGATAGGAATGCCATGTGTGCCAGTCCTTGAGCCCCAGTTGTGGCAGTGGTGGGCCAAGCATGCGTGTTTTGGGGCCACAGGACAATGTACACTGGCACTGGTCTTAGAGGGTCTAGGCAGGCTGATTCTTGGGCTCCAGGTGGCTTGTTTGGATGCCAGCAGTAGCAGTGGTAGACCAGGTAGCTGGTGGGGTTCTCAGGCCCCTGGGCAATGTGCATGGCATGGATGATGACAGTAACAGTGGTGTGACAACCCTCTGACTTTCAAGCCAGCTGCACTGATGTTGGTGGCTGCAAAGGGCTGGGTGGGTCAGTCCCCAGGCCAGTAATTGGCATATGCAGGTGGATGCCAGCTGTGGTGGTAATGACAGGCTGGCGGGCCCATCCTCAGGTCCCTGGGAGGAGTGCTCAGGTGCCAACAGTGGTGGCTGGGTTCAGGTGATTCCTAGGCCTCTGGATGGCATGCTTGGTCACTAAGTGGATGTAGAGCCAGGCTGTCTCGGTCTTTCCTCAGGCCCTCTGGTGGTACTTGTGGATATTGACTGTGTTAGGCAGGGCTGGAATGAACCCTAGGCCCCTGGCAGAATGCTCAGATGAAGACAGCAACAGTTGCACTGCAGCCCTCCTGTTGGGGAGATCAAGGTTGCTTTCAATGGCAGTAGCAATTGACAGGTGGCTGTGGAGTGTGTCCTTCGGCTCCAGGTGGCAGCTGAAGGCAAGGTAGCCTGTCCTCAGAGTCACTGCCATTCAGTCATGCTTCAACCCTGGCAGCAGCAGTGGCTGCTGGTGGGGAAAGTCTGTCCTCAGGGTATGTAAATGCCTTGTGGCAGGGTCACTGCCAGTGGCTTGTGCTTTGGCCCTGACAGCAGCAGCCAGCAGTGGCAATGGCTGTGGGAGGAGGATGTCAATGGGGCTCCCAGAATGTGGAGATGCAGGGGCTATTGGGTGCCAGGGTAGGATGCAGTCTGGTGGGGACTGGGCTCTCAAAATGGACCCACACTGTATCTGCCTGGTACTCGGGTGGGGTGTGAGACCCAGCATGAGCTCCCTCTCTGGAGCAATGCCATCATGCAGTCTCCAGGCAGCTCCCTATGTTAGTCTCAGGGCCCAAAAGGATCACAGGGTTCTCTTATGGCTAGGATTGCAGGAATCCTTGATGGGAATGTGGCTGTTGGGGGGTCTCTCACTTATCATTACCTCACACTGGGGAGCCTCTTCAGGCTCCTAGCCAATCCTGGCCAAGCAGGCTGCCTCGCTTCCCTCTCCTTCCTTGCCTTAGGTGTTTTCTGTTACTTCTCTGTTGAATTCCAGTGTTCTCTCTTAGATGATCTATTCTAAGTGTGATTATCTACTTATTGCTTTGGTTCATTTTGGAAGAGGCAAGTAGAAGATGCCTCTAGTCAGCCATCTTGAACAGATTTGCTAGAAGACCAAGTTGTTGTAACATCTTTATGCGTAGATGTGGCTAAAGAGATGAAATTTGTGCCTGTCTTAGTTGTCTCAGGATGCTGTAACAAATTACCATAGATTGGGTGGCTTATAAACAACAGAAGTTTATTTTTCATGCTTCTGGAAGCTGGAAAGTCCAATATCAAGGTGCCAGTCGATTCATTGTCTGGTGAGGGCCTGCTTTGTGCTTCAAAGACTGTGCTTTCTAGCTGTTTCCTCACGTGGTAGAAGGGATGAGGGAGCTCTCTGGGATCTCTTTTATAAGGGCGCTCAACCCATTCCTGAGGGATCCACCCTCATGACTTAGTCACCTCCCAAAGAAAGGCCCCACTTCCAAATACCATCACATTGGGGATTAGGTTTCAACATAATTTTGGAAGGACACAAACATTGGAAGGACACAGACAGTGTTATCTTTTAATGTTCAGCTTTTTACCAAGACTTCCTTATTAGTTTCTCAGCTATTTTGATCTTTATAGGAGATGCTAATAAGTGTTTTTATGTTTTGAGTATTGATTGCTGTAGTGGACTGAATGGTGCCCCTCAAAACGATCTGTCAGTGTCCTAATCCCTGGATCCTGCGAATGTTACCTTATTTGGAAAAAGAACCTTTTCAGATGTAATTAAATTAAGGATCTAAAAATTTAAGAGGTCACCCTGAATTGTCCAGGTGGGCCCTAAATGCCATCACACGTGTCTTTATAAGAAAGAAGCAAAGGAAGATAACAGATACACAGAGAGAAACAGGCATACAGAGGAGAAGGCAATGTGAAGATGGAGCAGAGAGAGATGCTGCCACAAGCCAATGTCAATAACCACCAGAAGCTGTAAGGAATGGTTTCTCCCCACAGCCTCCAGTAGGAGGTGCAGTCCTGCTAACACCATAATTTTATGTGTCTTGTCTCTTGAACTTTCAGAGAATAAATCACTGTAGTTTTATGCCACCACCTGTGTGGTAGTTTGTTACGGCAGCCATAGGAAACTGACATAATTATTAATATGTTTTAAATTTACAATGCTTTGAGGATACAGGCCCAATACTAAGTATCTAGCTTCTTTGTCAACTAGCTTGAATTTGGTTTATCATGGAGGAGTTGGCCACTTGTGTTAATTACTTGCTTAACTAGTAGTTTTGCCAAAAGCGATTATCATTTTTCCCATTCATTTTTTATTTGTATATATCTATGGGGTACAAGTGCAATTTTGTTACATTGATATATTGCATTATGGTGAAGTCAAGGCCTTCAGTGCATCCATCACTGACGTAACACATTGTACCCACCAAACAACCTCCCACCTCTCCAAATTATCCATCATTACACACTCTGCTTCCATGTGTACACATTATTTAGCTCCCACTCTTAAGTGAGAACATGTGGTATTTGTTTTTCTGTGTCTGAGTTGTTTCACTTAAGATAATGGCTTCCAATTCTATCCATGTTGCTGCAAAAAACATGATTTCATTCTTTTTTTACAGCTTGATAGTATTCTATTGTGTATATATACCACATTTTCTCTATCCAATCCTGCGTTAGTAGACACTTAAGTTGATTCCATATCTTTGCTATTGTGAGAAGTGCAGCAATAAACATAGAAGTGTAGGTATCTTTTTTATATATTATTTTCTTTTCTTTTGCATAGATATGCAGAAGTAGAATTGTTGGTAGTTCTATTTTTAGTTCTTTGAGAAATCTCCATAGAGGTTGCACTAATTTACATTCCCACCAACAGTGTATGAGAGTTCCCTTTTCTCAACATCTTCTCCAACATCTGTTTTTTTTGTCTTTTTAATAGCTATTCTGATTGATGTAAGATGCTATCTCATTGTGATTTTAATTTGCATTTCTCTGTTTAGTGATGTTGAACATTTTTTCATATGCTTGTTGCCCATTTGTTTGTCTTCTTTTGAAAAATATCTATTCATGTGCCTAGCCCACTTTTTAATGTGGTTAATTGTGGGTTTTTTATTGAGTTGGTTGAGGTCCTTGTAAATTTTGGATATTAGTCCCCCGTCAGATACATAGTTTGCAGATATTTTCTCCCATTCTGCATGTTGTCTGTTCACTCTGTTGATTATTTCTTTTGCTGTGAAGAAGCTTTGTTGTTTAATTAAGTCCCATTTGTCTATTATTGTTTTTGTTGCCTGTGCCTTTTTGCATGTTAATATTTTATTAATAACCATTAAGTATAAAAATTTTAACACAGGAATAAATGATATATTCACTCTCTCATATTACTTTACTGATAAACTATGGAAAATGTTTTGTGAAGTCCCCAAGACCGTCACCAGATTTGCTGGTTTACTAGGAGGACTCACAGGACTCCTGTGATGGATACTCTCAGCTATGATTTATTACAGTGAAAGGATACAAAGTAAATTAGTAAAAGAGAAGGCCCATGGGATAAAATCCAAAGGAAACCAGACATAAGCTTCTGAGAGTCCTCTTTCCTGTACAATCCCACAGGACTTGATTAATTCCTACAGCAATGAATTGTGATGACATGTCTACAAGAAGCTCACTAAAGACTCAGACCCCACAGTATTTATTGGGGTCTAGTCATATATTGCCTATGCTTTTGAGGTCTTAGTAATGAATTCTTTGCCTAGACCAATGTCCAGAAGAATTTTCCCTCGGTTTTCTTCTGGTATTTTTATAGTTTCAGGTCATACATTTCAGTCTTCAATCCATCTTGAGTTTATTTTTATATGGTGAGAGAGAGGGGTCCAGTTTAATTCTTTTGCATGTGGCAATTCAATTTTCCCAGCACCATTTATTGAAAAGGGTGTTCTTTCCCCAGTGTATGTTCTTGTCTACTTTTTTAAAGATGAGTTGACTATAAACAAGTGGCTTTATTTATAAATAAATAAAAAATGAGTTCTGTATTTTGTCTATTTTTATCAATGTACCAGTACCATGCTGTTTTGATTACTGTAGTCTTATAGTATAATTTGAAGTCAGGCAATGTGATGCCTCCAGTTTTGTCCTTTTTGTGTAGGATTGCTTTGGCTATTTGGGCTCTTTTTTTAGTTCCATTTGAACTTTGGAATTGTTTTTTCTAATTCTGTAAAAAATAATGTTGGTATTTTGATAGGGATTGTGTCAAACCTGTAAATTGCTTTAGGCAGTATGGTCATTTTAAAATTAGTTCTTCTAATCCACGAGCATGGGATGTTTTTCTGCTTATTTGTTTGTGTCATACATAGCTTCTTTCATCAGTTTTGTAGTTTTTCTTGTAGAGATCTTTCACCTCTTTGGTTAAATACATTCCTAGGTATTTTATTTTTTACAGCGATTGCAAATGGGATTTCCTTCTTGATTTGGTCCTCAGCTAGATCATAGTTGGTGTATAGGGATGCTCCTGATTTCTGTATGTTAATTTTGTATCCTGAAACTTTACTGAATTCATTTATCAAGTCTAAGAGTTTTTGGTGAAGTCTTTAGTGTTTTCTAGATATAAGATCATATCATCAGTGAACAGGGACAACTTGACTTCCTCTTTTCCAATTTGAATGCCTTTTATTTTTTTCTCTTGCCTAAATTATCATTTTTTAAATAGATAAGGACATATTTTTTAACCACAGAAGAAAAATCATACATACAGAATAATCATAACTTTGAATGTTATTCAGCAGGGAGGGTATTTGTCTATGGGAAAGGAAAAGAAAATTAGTAAATAAGCAGTCCAGATCAGACATGAGCTGTATATCAGTGATTATAAGGCAAATAAATAATTCAGCCTTAGACTTGATCAATTTAGTTAGAAGGAAAAAGAGTCAGGTAAGCCTTTAACTAGATTGCCTGACCATTTAGTTGACTAAAGAGTCATTTAATGAGATAAGTGAGATAAATATTTATGTTCAGCTAGTGTCTGACATAGTACGTGCTCAAAATTTAATTTTATATTATATTATCATTACTATTACTACTTTTATTAATTTTTAACCTTGAGTTGACATAGGATACCTTTTAAGAGCTGTGAAGAGGGTGTTGCAGTCTATGCACACTGCTACCTTGAAAATGTCCTTGCCAATAGGCCCTTATAATTGAGGCAGAAAGACAAAGTATATTGGATTTGATTATAAAGTAATAAATATTTGTTTTAAAAATCATTAGTTACATATTGTTTCCTTCCAAATTGGTGATTTTAGGAAACTTATATTATTTTCACAAAACTGCTGCTAAAAAGTGTTTTTAGAACTCTTTGAGATTATCTCCAGAGTCTGCGGTTTGTTGCTCAGAATCTACTTTGAGATGACAGGTCTTTATCCTTTGAGGGTGGAACAGCTACGTCATTTGGAACCAAGTTCGTGATTTCTAGGTTAACTTCTTTAAAAAATAGAACAGAACACTTGTATATATGCAGGTACTTGCGTTTGTTTTCTTTTTATAGGGGATGGGGAACTACATCTATTTTATTATTAAGGAATCCACTTCTGTGATTGTCATGAAGCCCAGCCTGAGTTAACTCTGGAGTAGTAAGTTCTGGAGTTAACTACATCCTGCTCTGAATTTGCTGGTTGCAATCCCTGTCTTCTCTCTTGACCTCAGCTGAAACCCCAGACTCATGAGGCCTCAATCCCTGCCCTCTTATTCTTGGCAAATGGCAAAGCCAACTACATAGGAGGCTTTTTCAGAGGAAAAAATGACTTTGTCTTCCTAGAAGATAAACCTTCCACTTTGCTTTATGAGGCAGATAGCAGCCCCAGACCACGGACAGGTTGGGGCCTGTACAGGCCTCAGTAGGTTTGTTTTCTAAAGATAAATTCATTTAATTACTTTATGGGAACACTCTATATGTATATCAGCATTGAAGTGGGACATTCTGAATTTTCTAGTTCCATCCTCTTCACCTAGTACAGGATCCTTGCCTCCAAGAGTTCTGATGAAGACAGCTGATTACTTTGTAAGACATATTAGTCCATTGTTAACCAGTTATATTGTTAGAAAAACTTTTTATAATTAAATGAGACAAGATGTTGGCAGGTGCCCAATCTAGTACAGGGAACTATAGTAAATGCATGATAAATGTGTATAACCCTGTTCATGTAGCTCTAAAATACACTTCCTTCAAACTCTGTCTTCTGGAGCAACAAAGGTTAATTCTTAATTCTTCTTCTATATAACAAAGCTTTAATTATTTAAAAATATATTTACTTGATGTGTCCCCAAAATATCTCTCCTCCAGGCCAAGTGCCCTCAGGTCCCTCTGTCATCCTTACATGTCAGGATTTCTGGACAGGATACACTTGAAACAGGTAATAATACAAGATGGTGTTATCATAAGGGAGAAATGAGTGGTACCAAAAACTAGTAAATAGTCCATAGGTAGGATATTCATAGACTTGAATGATCTTGAGAAGATTTTGTGGTGGGGTGGAATTTATACTGGGCCTGAAAATTTAAGTAGAATTTGAGTAGACTGAAAACAGATTGGCGTACATCCCTTCAGTGAGGTGAGGGGGCTTTTGACCTTGTCCTGTACAGTGATGGGTATGTTTATTATTTGTTCTATCTTCTTGGAGTAGAGGGTTTGAAAACAAACCCTAAATGAAAGGAAGGGAGACAAAATTGAAGATGGTCTCACCCTTTAAAGCTGGGTTGTTTGGCAAGCAGCTGTAGCAATTGAGGGTGGCTGGGAGGAGAACCAGTGGTTTCTGGCAAAATAGAGCCTTTAGCTTTGGGGAAGGAGATACTAATTACAATGGATGCTAATTGTTTCTATTTGAAAATTCTTGTGGTGGTTTTTCTGAAAACACTTATATGAAGTAAGCATTAGGTGAGTAACTAAAATTGCTGCTGGTAACCAGTAAAGAACCTTCTTTACTACTAGTGTGGAAAGACTCAGTTGCATGAGGAAATTAGCTTGATACCTCCTCTTCTATTATACTATTCTTGGGAACTAAAAAATGGGAATGTTTTAAGAGAGAAGGTTATAGTTAGGGCTTAGGGGGTTTGGTGTGTTGTTTTTTCCTCTTTGGATTTTTATGTTTATTTTTAAGGGAAGGAGGAAAGACTCAATTTTTGTCAGTGGTCAGAAAACTCACCATATACATTGTCCACTTGAATTATTGAATTATATCACAAGTAGGTTTGTATGATATTAAAATAGCACTGTGTACACTGAGTGGGGGCAGTAGAACTTGGTTCACTTTTTACTCGACTGGCCACATACTATGTATACTTAGCACAGACACTCTCCCTTTCTTGCTTGCTCATTATCCCCTTTGCCGGCAGCCCCTCCGTATACCTTGAGCTCTTGATCTGTATCTATTTATTATATACCAACATGCTTGAATCTTTTGATTGCGGTTTCTAGTCCCCACCCCAAACAAGGACATACAATGTGAGTTATTTGAACAGTGTTTCATTGGAGACCTTGTCTTTTTTTTTTCTTCTGGAAACAGCTCCTTTATTCTTGTTTATTTTTGAGCCATGTGTATCCTCATAGTAGATTGTCCATTTACTGAAGGGGGAAACAAGGCATAGCATATTAGTGATAGAGCAGGGAGCGTGAATATTTTTTTTTATTCCATAGAAAAAATTATGATTCAATCATCCTCATTCATCATGGCTTCTACTTCTCTATGTCACTCCTCCTCAGCACTGATTACCGAGTCATGTACATAGCAGGTACTCAAATAAGGCCTAATTCAGGGCTCCTATTTCCTGGAGCCTAAGGGCACCAAATAGTTAACAAGTGATATATATGCATGACCATTAATTCTCTCTACAAATGGCTGCCCTGGTTGGGTTTGTTTTAGGAACATTATTTATTTAGCTACACCCATTGCTATATATGTGAACCACTAACAAATCAGGGCAGCCCTGGCCCACTTAAAAAAATTCATGTCCAACTGGTTTTGCTGAAAAAATGGTGTTAGATGTATTACTGTATACAGTTAGGGAGTATCCTAGCTTTCTCATGTTTGTATTCCTTCCCTTCTAACCCCACCCACCTCACCCTTCTCACATGGGGGGCATTCTGAAAATGGTTGTTGAATAATTGAGTTGAATCGGTCCTTAAGGACCACCAAATCATTAGCAGCACCTCTTCCAAAATATTTTGGACCTGTGGTATAGTTATAGCCAAAAGTATAGAGAGGGTCCGTTATCATGGTTTAGATAAAAGACCAAGGCTCTTTAGCTCACTTAAAGAGAAATCAGGCAAGTCATCTGTGGACTGGAAATCTCTTCAGTCTCTTCTCTCTAGCCCCTCTGTATTAGATGTTCATGAGGCTTGCCAGGGGAGTTGAGGAGGTTTACTCCAAACAACTGTTCTTTGTTCTCTTGAGGTAAGTGATGTGGGGAGGAGGGGGATTTGGAGGAGGGAAGTATTGAAAATCCAAAACACAGCCCATTAGTTTTGAGAATTTAATGATCAATGATAATTTAAAATCCCAGATTGGATAATGAAAAACACTACAATGTAAATAGTTTGAAGGCTCCCCCAGTGATACCACCTAAGAAAGAGTATGGGGCTGGTATATTTCTCTCAGATCTCTAGGAGAGGATCCAAATGTCATTCTGAAGTAGGCATTGAACACCTACTATGTGAAAATCTCTGTGGGGAATGCAGAGATGAATAGGATCCCTGCCCCCTTGCCACCTACTGGTTTGTAGTCTATTAGGTGAAGAGGAATAAAGGAGCAATGGAAGGCAGATTATGTTAACTGTTCTAAATGATACAAGGTGCTGAGAAGAGGTAAGAGTGATCTGTAACGCTTCAGTGAGTGAGATTATCACAATGTAGGAGATATATGTTTATTTTTCCAGGATCATTATTTTTAATGGTAACTGAACTTAGCTCATACTGACAATAGACTGCACTCCTTTTGAGAAAAGGATGATTATTTATACCCTAAGTAAGGATTGAACAGGTTGCTAGAATTTTGCCACAAAACTATACAGAGGAATTAAAGTTACAGGTTTATACTCATATGAATTTGCAAGTTTTCATTAGACTTTTTGCCATTCCATATTTTCTTTATACCATAATGATATATGAGGATGATACTGATATATTAGAACTATATTTTCTTTATACACAGTTTGATGGGGAGAGCTCTTCTGTTTCAGCATGATTGAACTCTTAAGGCAGAGCCTTAAAAACTGAATAGTTTAAAGAAAAAGAAGGAACCCTGGAACAGAACCAAAGCTGTGTACACTATCTGGAGCTTTCAAAAGGCATCCATATATCGTTGTCATATGTTAATAGCACCCACCTAGGGAACAGCCCATTGATAAACTGGCCAATGAGGCTGACTAGTTCAAATATAGAGGAATCTTCATTGAGAACATAATAAAATGTTAATCAAAATATATTATTCTATGTTTTAAAAACATGATTTAAAAAATAAATTTAAAGTAAATTTACCCCACTTTCATTCAACTGTTTTAACTAATTTTCTATTTAACATAATATCTAGTAACATAAGAATTTTTCTTTTTTTGAAAAGCTCAATTTAAAATGTTTTAAATTCCGAAGTGATGGGACTTGAAAATAAATAAATAAATAAAATATTTTTAAATTAAAAATTGAAGATTCTAAAGCCTTTGCTTTCCCCATGTTCAGGCTGGTTATATTTATCACCCAGATTGTACCAGGTTTGTCCATATACATGCTTAGTACATTGAGCATACGCATACACCTACATTAAGCCATCAGGAGTTTCTGGGCTCCATTCTTTATTCTTTTAATTAAAATTTATACTTACTAAGATTACAGCTTATTCTGCACTGAAGCTAGTTTTTCCTTCAGGTCCAAGACTTGTAAGTCCATGGTATCTGCTATTTGAGACCTTTTTTTTTAATTTAAAAATTTTAATTATTTTGAGTACATAATAGTTATACATATTTATAGGGTACACGTGATGTTTTGATACAGGCATACAATGTGAATTAATCAAATCAGGGTAACTGGAGTATCCATCACTTCAGAAATTTAACATTTCTTAATGTTGGGAACATTCCAATTCCACTCTTTTAGTTATTTTAAAGTATACCCTAACTTATTGTTGATTATAGTCACTTTTTGTGCTATTGAATATTGTTCATTACATCTATCTAACTATATTTTGATTACTTCTTCCATCTACAATGAGCACTATACTCTTCTTTTTCACCACTTATTTGGAAAACACACACATGCGTGCACATACACATACATATTTATAGACAGAAAACCGTGTTATGCCATTTAAATAAGACATCTCTGTGCTTTCTCATAAGCTCAGGGTTTATTTTTTTCCTTTTAATGTCTGATTTATTTCTTCTTCTTATAAGAACTTGAGCTGGTAGTTACATATAACAGTTGTCCACCTGGATGACTACTCTCTGATAGCCTGACCCTTTCATTTTAGGACTTGTATTGCTGCTCTTGTTTTCCTTTATTCATAGTGGTCTGCTCATCTTTTTTCTGGTGTTTGCAGTTCTGCCTTTGTAGATGAAAAAGAATCTTGGAAAAACTGCAGAAATGGTAGGAGTAAAGGGGAGCAGAACAAGACAGTGAAGAGATTCTTATTCTATTGTCCATTACCTTTCTGTTGGAGTGGCTGAACTGTAGAATGTGAGAAAAGCAGGAAACAGAAAAATTATAATTATATAGTCTGCTTCTATTAGGAGGTAATTAATATTTAGTTACCTCTTGGGTAGCTAAAATGAGAATCTGGTCAGTGTAAGAGACATGAAAAAGATAGTTCTTAACATTTGCTGGCATATAAAACTGTTGGAATGTGTAGAAGATTAGAGGAAAATAAATGTCTGTCCTGCCTAAACCTATTATATGTTGCCTTTCCTAGATAATTGCACAAGGTGGATTCCCAGCATGTGCAGGTGTTGTCAGTCATGAATGCTTTAGTTTTAGATGCATAAGAGAAAATAAGGTCCCTGATGAGGATTGTTGGCTGCTGATTCCATAGCACAAAATGAAGAAAGATTAAATGAAGGAAGAGTTCAGAGGCTGTAGTAAAGATGAGATTTTCCATTCCTCTTTAAGGCTAGAATAACAAAAACCTCAAAATAACACTGCTGTCAGGCAGTGGCTTGTTGCCCTGAGAGACTTTAACTTAATTTATTGTTCCACAGTTGCCTGGTAGGCTGGAAGACCACTAAAACCAGAAGCAATCATAAGCCATTTTATTTGTGAGGTAGGGGCTATTCCTATTATTTAAAGTCTACTCTTTTTGAGAAGAAATCATATACCAAGAAGCAAGGGACGATCTGAAATTGTACAGCAAGTTGGTAACATTTATTTTATGACAATGACAACCTAGACTTCCACTTTCTCTCCTATCGAGAGTCTTGAGTAGGTTGGTCAATTATATGGTGATCAGCAAGAATGTTTTAACTTCTACTGGATACCTGTAGCACAGCATTAAAATTGGAATCTTTGAAATGTTGTAGCACTTGGAATTTTGTGTGGTGCATATTCCTACAACCACTCTGTCATTTATTCCAACAAACACTATATACCTTCCACTGCAGTTTAAGCCCCATTTTCTTTTCTATCCTTATTGGAGATTATTAGCTAGCCACACTCCTATCTGTCCTTTTGTCTCATCCTAAACAAGTTAAAAACTTTTCCAATTAAAGAAAGATTTTTCTCTCTAAACACCCACCCACCACCTTCTTTCTCTACTCCACAACCTTCTCTTTTCCATGCTAAAAGATACAAGTAACTTAAACCAACTCTTATTTTATATCATTGTCTATAGTTTTCTTTCCATATTCTTAATTCCTTATTGAAGGTGTGGTACGGGACATGCTATTTTTTCCACTCTATAAGTAAGAAACTATATATGCACCAATTGTATGGAATATCTCTGTTTTCATTTGGTTCTCCACACATAAAGGCAATAAGACAAAATATCTCGGGAATCATTTTTCTTTCTTACAGGGATACGGTGGAGAGGGATCTGTTCTGATTTATTTCTGGTCTATATCCAGTGGTGTATTGGAACTGGTTCGCATCAGCTCTTGATAACCAATTGTGCACATCTCTTCCTAACTTCAAGTTCATGTTCAGTGATTGATAGCTTGAAACTGGCCATGGTGAAAGTATTTAATCCATGGAAATCAGCAAAGCCAGCAGATAAGTTTTCCCCACCCCTCAAGCTTGCTGTTAAACTTTTACCAGCATACAACTGACTGTTCATAATCATTCTTGATTTGAAAGTTTATCTTAAGTACCTGTCTGCTTCTAGTACTTTGTGAGCGTGGTCAAAAAGTAGTTACAAGAAGTTACATATATCTATATCTATCTATCTATCTATCTATCTATCTCTGTTTTTCTGTCTGCAGATTTGAGTCTGGATGATATAAAACCAGGCAAAAGGATTCAGGCAAGTAAGAATTATAATGTAAGTGGACAGGGCTATCTGCAACCCAAATGGTATATCTTTAAAACTGTATCAGTAGTTTCAGTGGGTCAAGGATAACTGCTGTTTAATTGAGCAGGTAGATATTAGGTACTGACAATGAGTTAATTTTTTTTAAATACACTCCTCTTTATTGCAGACACTTCAGGCATGGGTACATGGAAGAAGCTGTATTGCAGATTTTATGCAGGATGGTTTAAGAGGCAGCATACATCTACTCTCCCCCAGTCCCACTTCCCCAAATACACACCAACCTAGAGATCAGTCCCACTGAAATCTCTTGAGCATGCTGTCCTTGAAAACAGCCCACCACCCAGCACTGTGCCCAGTGCAGCTAGGCAACCTGTGGGGTCTGAGGAAATTCTTAGCCTCTACCCATAGTGGGACATGGGGAGGGTATCCTTTTATAGGTCAGGCTTAGCTGTGGTGCCCTCACCAATCCTAAAACCCCTAACAGGGCATTGACCCAAATCCTGGGTTTGGTTCTAGCCTACAGTTGCTATCTTGCTACTAGGTTTATACTATTCACAGGTCTCAGGGCTGAGGAGCTAGATTTGTACTGGGCAAGGCCTCTGTCCCCAAAACTGAGAAGCAGAAACTACCCTAATAGCTAAGACTTCCTGGGATTTGAAGACAGGTAGAGTGTGTGTGCTGAGGAAGGAAATAGAGGGAGGAGACATGGAAATGTCCTGCAGAGGTCTAAGGGGTGAGAACTCCTAGAGGATGAATCCCTCACACTCAAACTGCCTTCTTCCATAGCTCCAGATCTACAACCCAACTGTGTCTGGCTCTGTGGGCAACAGACTGGCTCTTCTGGGCACGTGCTTTTGGGCAATGATATCTGAACAGGTGGTACGCGATCTGAGCTGCTTTCTGCTTGGCATGGGGTATGTGGGGCACCCTAGATGTCATCCTGACCCCTCTGGGGTTAGATCAGGCCCCTCCCTTGATAATGCTAAGACCTTAGCCCACAGGGCCTTAACTCGATGGGCCATTTTCGCCACGGCCTCTCCAGCTTCAATAGGTTTCAGAGTCTTCTCTCCTGCTACTACAACCCTGAACCTATTCAGGGCAGAGGTCACAGGAGGTATCAAAACTCACTGTAAAGGCTTCAGTACAAGGGAAGCTTCAGGCCAGCCCTGAGCTATTCCTTCCTGCTTTCCCAAAACCAAGTGGGCTGGGGACGGAACTCTGCCCTCCAGGGCTTCTGAGAGAAGCTAGCTTGGAGTGCTGCTTCAGCAGTTTTCTCCTTGCAACAGGTATTGCAGAGTTGGGGCTGAGGTGGGAGGGTAAGATATGAGAGACAATGGGTCAGGGTAGTTACTAATGCCCAGCCAACAAGTAAACTAATTGAAACAATTCAAACTATTAAGAAAATTTTCGTGGTTTTATTGTATCAGGAGGCATTGAAACATCTGAACAAATCAATATCTGGGCAGTGAGGCAGCTGCTTTCTCCTTCACTTCTTTGGGTTACTAGAGCAACTTGTCAGTAGATTAAATAAAAGGACAACCTTTTGCATTACTGAAGTCTTTCCAAGGCAGGCACTGGTACAACACAAACTTCTCCTGTCAGATGCAACTAGTCTAGTGTCCAAACATTATGTACAACACCTTGGTGGTAGCAGTGCACTGCACCCACTCCCACCACAGCCCTGCTTGTTTGTGTATGATATTTGGAGCATCTGGAGGAGTGTGAATAGATTGAGAAGAGGAGGAAACAGCGTGAGGGCCTGGCTAGGAGGTCAGCCGAAGTTGTACAGGGCAAACCTGAACATGTCATTGGTGCAAACCCAAGCATCGTTGATGGAACATCTGTTGGAACTCCATGATGGGATCTTCATCGGCCGTAAGCTGTCCCACAACCATGCTGATGATGCAACTATCTGGTGTAGGCTGATGGTCCTGTGCCATGATGCTGTGCTGAATTTTTGGAATGGAACACTAGACAACTTCTCCACAATGGTAGCTTTCCCCTGGAACTGCTGTCCTTCCCATATAAGGCATGACGCATCGATACAAATTGCGCCTAGTTGGGTTCTATCATTATCAAGTAACTGGTAGTAATGTTGAATGAAGCTGGATCCAGTCTGATCCCAAATTGGCTTGTCTCCCGTTCTGGAGCATCATCCAGCCTCATTGAGACTTGAGGGGCAAGCACAATGGCGACAACAGTGGTGGCAACCCAGTGCAGTCTGCAAATGACTGTCAAGTTAAATGTTTATAATAAGCCTTTTTTAAAGATAGATGAGCCATCTGAGATGCTACATATTTGGACCCAAAGGGTAATACTGGGAAGAATGAACCTGGTTCCATTATGATAGAATTTCTCTCCAAACTGCACATTATGTACGACAGGCAATATGACCAGAACACTTTCTTATTCTGACATTTGTTTTCTTGTGTCTCTGACACTCATATAAACAGCTCCTCTGCAAACGATTTCAGATTGCTATAGTATTCTCCGGAACAAATCACTCATAATCACCTTTATTTATGCATTGGAATTAAAGCTAGGATTAGAAAATTGAACAGTGACTGTGCTGGTGGTTTGGGTTCTGTAGCTGCAACTGAGTGAAATTCTTCATTTATCTCCATGCTAATCTCCCAGCAGAAAGATCTGTGTTTCTGGCAATCCTAGGTCCTATCTTTGCCTAGCAATATTTCAATAACTAGAATCTCTGTTGACCAGGATCACTGTTCTTCACCCTTCCTGACAGGCCAGAAGAGTTATTCCAAGTAATGGAGGGAAGTCGAGTGGTACTTTACCCCACATAGCAGCAAGGTGCTATCTGTCATCCTACTTGCCTTGACAGCTTAGCAACCAACTTCACAGTCTGAGGTTAAGTCACATGTAGATTGAGCCAGACTAGGATAGCCAGAACCCTGAGACAAATGAAATTCATAAAGAGTATAGGGGAAGTAAATAGAAACACATCCAGGTAAGGGGATAGACAGAGGTGATAATCTGTAGGGAGATCACGTAACAAGTAGTGGGAAGCCACACATAGGAAGATGCAAGAACAGGACATTTCAATTCCTAGGAGTACGGTGAGCACAAAACAGAACCTCAGTCTTGGAGAAACACTGGAGTAGTGGACCGGGATTTAGTCACTGGATTTAGGACATAATAGAGACAGGTTGCAATGAACTAGGTAAGAATCTAGTTAATAGAACTAGGGCATCATGGCAGATTAGAGGAACAATAGCTGGTTTGGATCTATGCTTCTGAGTTCTGGATCCTGGAATACTTATTTACCCTACCTAGGGGATGAAATGATCTGACAACTGGAATGGAGTTGACCCTGCATGTTGGGGCTTGGCTTTAGCTGTGGGAATTAGAGGGTAGGAGTGAGGTACGAATCAGAATTGACTGCACCCACCAGTAAACAGATTCTCCTGTTACATGTTTCAGGCCCGGCCTCCTTATTGATTCACCAAGCAGCCTGCTGGTGGAGGGTTGGTAGATCTGACCTTTCACAGGGACTATATATGAAATATGTAAACTAGTAGTTACCTTGGCTTTAGTTCTGGTAGGCTTGCGGTCATTTAGCTTGCTTGGGCCTTGGCTGTTCTTATCAGTGAAAGGGAACAGATAGAGTGGACATTAATTTGCATTTATCTAAAAGAGATGACTTATACTAAGGGGGGTAGATGAATGCAAAGTATAAGGCATAGTGGCAAAGGTATGACTTAGCTTTCTTGGCAGATAAGTCCCTGGAGGTTAGGGTCCTATGCGTTTTGACTAATTTCATGCAGTACCATATTCGAAGAGGGATTTACTAAGTATATTTCATTAGGAATTAATCTTCCCAACAATAAATTTAATATTAGAATCATGACCCTTCAGAACTGAAAGGAACCCTTAGAAATTCATCTAGTCCAATTTCCTTTATTTTAAAACATGCATGGCTATATAAATCAACTCAAAATGGATTAAAGACTTAAACATAGACCTGAAACTGTAAAACTGCCAGAAAAAAACATAGGGGGAAAACTACACTACATTGGTCTGGACAATGATTCTTTGAATTTGATCCCAAAGGCACAGGCAACAAAAGCAAAAATGGACAAATGGGATTATATCAAACTAAAAAGCTGTTGTACAGCAAAGGAAATAATTAACAATGTGAGGAGACAACCTACAGATTGGGAGAAAATATTTGTAAGCCATACATCTGATAAGGGGTTAATATCCAAAATGTATAAGGAATTCAAACTACTCAGTAGCCAGGAAACAAATGACCCAATTAAGAAATGGGCAAGGGACCTGAATAGATATTTCTCAAAAGAAGATATACAAATGGCCAACAGATACATGGAAAAATTCTCAACATTGCTATTCGTTCAGGAGATACAAATTAAAACCACAATGACATATCGCTTCACATTTATCAGAATGGCTGTTATCAAAAAGATGAAAGATAAGTATTGGTGAAGATGTGGAGAAAACAAAATTCTGTACACTGTTGGTTGGAATGTAAATTGGTATAGTCATTATGGAAAATTGCATGGAGGTTGCTTAAAAAACTAAAAATAGAATTACCATATAATCCAGCAATCCCACTTGTTGGTATTTACTCAAAATATTCGAAATCAGTCAAGATATCAAAGAGATATCTGCACTTCCATGTTCATTGCAGCACTATTCATAATAGCCTAGTTATGGAATCAGGCTAAGTGTCTAAGAAGGAATGAATGGATACAAAAAATGTGGTGTATATACATAATGGAATACTATCTGGCCTTGAAAAAGAAAGAAATTCTGTCATTTGCAGTAGCATGGATGAAATTGGAGGACATTATCCTAAGTGAAATAAGCCAGGCACAAAAGGACAAATACTGCATGTTCTTACTTATATGTAGAATCTAAAACAATTGAACTTATAGAAGCATAGAGTAGAATGATGGTTAGAGAAGCTGAGTGTTGTGGGAAATGGAGAGATGATGGCCAAAGGATACAAAGTCACAGGAGGAATAAAGTTATTTTTTGAGATCATTGCACACGGTGGTGATTATAGTTAATAATAGTGTATTGTACATTTCAAAATTGCTAAGAGTAAATTTCAAATGTTCTTACCACAAAACATAAGTATTTGAGATGATATATGTGTTAATTAGCTTGATTTAATTATTCCACATTGTATTCATAAATCATAACATCACTTTGTACCCCATAAATATATAAAATCATAAATTGTCAAGTTACAATAAAAATGTTTTAAAAAACAAGCCATATGTGGACCCAGAAGCTCAGAGAGGGATGTAACTTGCCCAAGGTCACACAAAGGAGTTAGAGACAGAGCCTGATCCAGATCAGTGGTTCTCGAATTTCTATATGTACCAGAATCACCTGGAGAGCTAATAAAGAACACAGAGGCCTAGACTTGTAGAAGTAGGATAGAGCATGAGCTTTTATAACCCAACTAAGCTCCTCAGGTGATTCTGATATCTACCAAAAACTCTTCTAGACTGATCTAGAACACATTTCTTCTAGATTGATTTAGAACACATTGATTTCTGTAAACATTTGTTATTTCAGTGCTTATTCTACCATGTCGTTCATTCTGTCAGTACAGGCCATAATGGCATTTGTTTTTGTTTCAAGGCTATATCTGAAACTGAGAGAACCATGTGTCACTACCACTGCTCTGGTTGTCCAAATTAATCCTTTATCTTCTGTTGTACTATGTAGGAAGGACACATAATTCAATCCTGAAAGAACTACACCTATCCTCAAAGTTAGGAAGATGGTTAATATTAATACATTCTAAGATTGAGTGTTATATTGTATGGCATAATTTTAAAGTGCTGCAGGAGTTTGGGAGGCAGGGAGGAGAATGACCTGACTCAAGGAAATGGTACCTGATGGGTAGTTGTGGGAAATAAGGAAAAGACTATAAATAACGTTTGTATATTGCAAGGTATATAATGAAGATGCAGTGTAGGTTAGTGAGTGAGGTCTGAACTGATAGTGGTGGTTTGGGGTTGGATTCTCACCTTTCCTGGACTGGCTAAGATATCTTAATTTCTTTGTGTTCCTTGGATTTTCCGTCTAAATATCTTACAACAGCAATCGTGGTTCCCCACCTTACCCTTAGGGATATTTGGAAATTAATGAGATATTGCCAGCTAGCCTTTTTTTAGCTCTTTCAATCCAGGTGCTCCAGACCTGTGGCATTACTATTATGCCCCAGAGGTATTTTTCTTAGATTTTATTGTTCCTTGGAGTGCTGTTGCATCTTGAACAGAACACCTCTTATATACTCAATATAGAAACTTGCCCTAGGACTTGAATGGTATAAGGATCAACTGGAAGGGAAGCAATTCAACTTTGGTAGAGAAAAGTGAATATTTCTCTAAATATTTAACTAATATTCTTTAAAATACAACTCTAAATGTGTACAGTTGATATAAGTGGGATTTTCCCTTAATTTTTAAATTTTGAAATAATTTCAGAATTACAGAAAATTTGCAAGAATAAATTGTACAAAGAATTCCTGTATATATCTTACCCAAATTCCCCAAATTATAACATTTTATCCCATTTACTTTATCCTTCTTCCCTCCTCCCATCTATTTTCTCATTCATAATCTTAAACAGTATTCATTCTGCCCTCTTCCCTTTTCTTTCTCTTTCTCTCTTTGCCTCTCTTTCTGTTCCCTTTTTTTCCTGAACCATTTGAGAACAAGTAGCATACATGGGGTCTCTTTAGACTCCCAAATACTACAGTGTATATTTCCTAAAAACAAGATAATTCTCTTTCATAACCACACTACTACTATCAAAAACAGAAATTTCATCAATTATCACAATAACATTCTTTACAGAAAAGGAAATCCCAGATCATGTGCAGCATTCAGTTGTCACAACTCTTTAGTGTCCTTTAACCCAGAATGGTTCCTCTGTCTGTCTTTGTCTTTTATGACGTTTACTTTTTTGAAGAGTACAGACCAGTTATTTTTAACAGCTTTATTAGTATACCATATAATTTATCCATTTAAAGCATATAATTCAATGTTCTTTAGCAGTGGTCCCTACCCTTTTTGGCATCAGGGACCGGTTTCATTAAAGACGATTTTTCCATGGGCCAGGGGGGTAGGGGGGAGATGGTCTCAGGATGATTCAAGCATATTATATTTATCATGCAGTCGAACCTCTCTGCTAATGACAATCTGTATTTGCAGCTGCTCCCCAGCACTAGCATCACCGCCTCAGCTCCGCCTCAGATCATCAGGCATTGGATTCTCATAAGGAGCCACAACCTAGATCTCCTCCATGCGCAGTTTACAGTAGGGTTCACACTCCTGTGAGAATCTAATGCCCTGCTGATCTGACGGGAGACAGAGCTTATGTGGTGATGTGAGCGATGGTGAGCAGCTGTAAATACAGATGGAACTTTGCTCACTGGCCCACTGCTCACCTCCTGCTATGTGGCCTCATTCCTAATAGGCCACAGACTGGTAGCAGTCTGTGGCCCGGGGCCTAGGGACTGCAGTTATTTAGTATATTTATAGGATTGTACAATCATCACCACAATATAATTGTAGAACATTTTTGTCCTCAATAAAAGAAACCTATAACCCATTACCAGTTATTCCCTACCACTTGTGATCCTAGATAACCGCTAATCTACTTTCATTATATATTTGCCTATTTTGGGCATATCTCATAAATAGAATTATACAATATGTGACCTTTTGTGTTTGGCTCCTTTCATTTGGCATAATGTTTTCAAGGTTCACCTATGTTATAGCTTGCACTTCATTCCTTTTTATGGCTGAGTAATGTCCCATTGTATGACTATACCATATTGTTTATCCATTCATAAGGTGAGGGACATTTGGGTTTTTAAAACATTTTGGCTATTGTGAATAATGCTGCTATGACCATTCACGTATAGGTGTTTCTGTGGACATATGTTCTCAATTGAGTGGAATCGCTGGGTCTCATGGTAACTTTTTTTTTTTTTGAGACAGAGTCTCACTCTGTTGCCCGGGCTAGAGTGCCGTGGCGTCAGCCTAGCTCACAGCAACCTCAGACTCCTGGGCTCAAGCAATCCTTCTGCCTCAGCCTCCCAAGTAGTTGGGACTACAGGCATGCACCACCATGCCCGGCTAATTTTTTCTATACATTTTTAGTTGTCCGATTAATTTATTTCTATTTTAGAAGAGACAGGGTCTCGCTCTTGCTCAGGCTGGTTTCGAACTCCTGAGCTCAAACAATCTGCCCGCCTTGGCCTCCCAGAGTGCTAGGATTACAGGCATGAGCCACCGCGCCCGGCCAACTTTAACTTTTTAAGAAACCTCCAAACTGTTTTCTAGAGCAGCTGATGACTAATGATGTCTAATGTCTTTTCACGCACTTATTGGCCATTTGTATATCTTCTTTGGAGAAATGTTTATTCAAAGCTTTTGCCCATTTTAATTGATTTATTTGAATTTTTATTGTTGAGTTGTAGGTATTATTTATATATTCTGGATACATGTCCCTTATCAGATACAGGATTTGCAAATACTTTATCACATTCTGCAGGTTGTTTCTCCATTTTTGGTGGTGTCCTTTGCAGCACAAAAGTTTTTAATTTTGAAGTTCGATTTATCTATTTATTCTATTGGTGCTTGTGCTTTTGTTGTCATATCTAAGAAATCATTGTCAAACCAAGGTCATGAAGATTTGCTTCTGTGTTTTCTTCTGAGGGTTTTGTAGTTTTAGCTCTTCCATTTAGGCCTCTGATCCACTTTGTGTTAATTTTTTATATATGGTGTGAGGAAGGGGTCCAACTTCATTCTTTTGCATGTGAATGTTTAGTTTTCCTAGCACCATTTGTTGAAAAAACTCTTCTTTCCTCCATTGAATGGTCTTGGTACTCTTGTCAGAAATCAGCTAATTGTAGTGTAAGGATTTGTTTATAGATTCTCAATTCTATTCCATTGGTCTGTAGTCTATTCTTGTACCAGTACAGTACTGTCTTGATTACTCTAGCTTTATAGTAAGTTTTGAAATCAGGAAGTACAAGTCCTCCAATTTTGTTCTTTTCAAGATTGTTCTTCACTATTCTCAGTCCCTTGCATTTCCTTATGAATTTTAGGATCAGCTTGTCAATTTCTGCAAAAAAGCCAGCTAGGACTTTGGTAGGGATTGTGCTTAATCTGTACATGAATTTGGGAAGTACTGACATCTTAATATTAAATCTTTTGATTCCTGAACATGGAATGTCTTTCAACTTATTTATATCTTTTAAAATCTCAACGTTTCAGAGTTTCGATGTACAAGTCTAGCACTTCTTTTGTTAAATTTCTTCATATTTTATTCTTTTTCATGCTATTGTAAATAGAATTGTTTTCTTAATTTCATTTTTGTAATGTTCATTGCAAGTATATAGAAATAAAATTGCTTTTCAAAACATTGGTCAATGTCCTACAATATTGCTGAACTCATTTATTTGTTCCAATATTTTTAGTGGATTTCTTAGAATTTTCTATGTATATTATTATGTCATCAGTAATGAGAGATAGCTTTATTTTTTCCTTCCTGATCCGAATACCTTTTTTTTTCTTCTCTAGTTGCTCTGGATAGAAATTCCAATATAATGTTGAATGAAAATGGAGTGAGTGGACATTGTTGTCTTGTTCTTGATCATAGGAGGAAAACATTTAGTCTTTTATCATTAAGTATGACATTAACTATGGATTTTTTGTAGATGCCCTATTTTTTCAGGTTGAGGAAGTTTCCTTCTATTCCTAGTTGGATTGAGTGTTTTTAGCATGAAAGGGTATTGAACTTTGTCAAATGCTTTTTCTACATCTGTTGAGATAATCATGTGGTTTTGTACTTTGTCCTATTAATATGGTGTATTACATTGATAGATTTCTTGCAGATTAAACCAACCTTGGATTCCTAGGATAAATCCTACTTGGTCACAATGTGTAATCCTTTTTGTATGTTGCTGGCATTAGTTTGCTAGTATTTTGTTCAGGATTCTTGTGTCTATATTCATAAGAGATATTCAGACCAGTTATTTTTTTTAAATTTCTCTCAATTTGAAAAAAAAAGTCTCTCAAGTTGGGTTTGTCTGATGTTTTCCTGTAATTATATATAGATTATGCATTTTTGGTAAGCATACCACAGAAGTGATATTATGTCCTTCTCAGTGTATTATATCACAAGATTCATATTGCCAATAAGTCTTATTACTGGTGATATTAATTTTGGTCATATAAGTGTTTCTAAAACAGGTTCCTTGGAGTTTTACCTTAGGTGAACAGTTATTGGAGATCAGAGGAGTAGAGATATAGCTACATAAACAGGAGTTAGTCAATCTCTCAGGTTACCAGGGATAGCAGACTTTAAAAGTGGCTTTCCAATAGTTAATAACAATGTATTAAATTCTTGAAAATTGGGAACAGAGTATATTTTGTGTTCTTACCACAAAAAAATAAGTATGTGAAGTAATGCATATGTTAATTAGCTTGATTTAGCCATTCCAAAATGTATACATATTTCAAAACAACATGTTGTACACAATAAATATACTGTATACAGTTTTTGTCAATTCAAAAAATAAGTAATTTTTAAAGTGACTTTCCAAAGTGCTGATTACTGCTGTTTTGGTATGTTGGATTGTCTGGGAAGAGTCATGATGATCATACCAACTCTCTGGAGTAGTGGGTATGTCATTGGGGAATATAGCCTAAAGAATGAAAACTCTGGAATCTGGTTATTTAGATTCAAATTTTAACTCTGCAATTTATAATTGTGTGAACATGGGTAAGTTACTTAACCTCACTAAGACTCGGTTTTCTGACCTGTGAGAGGGCTAATTTTAGTATGCACCTCATACGGTTTTTGTGATGAGTACATTAAATGTTGTTGAGTGTTTAGTTTGTAATAAAGACTTAAATGTTAACTATTGATGATATGAAGGTAAATTTATGGCATCTGGTCCACAGGCCAATAAAAATAAGCCCATTTTATCTTGGAAATAAATGTCATAGATTGCTGACCCCCACCCTGCCCTGAGTCTTTCAGCTCCCTTCTCTCCCAGGCTTTTATGTCTAGTCTGATAGTAAGGATATCCATCTTTTATAAGATAACTTTTAGGAAGAAGTGTCCAGAATTTGAATAGGGTAAATATTTTAAGGAAGTTTAGAAAAAAATACATAATTGGTATAAAGATGACTTATTACCAATTTTTAATCCCTTTAAATTTTATTAACTTTTTATTTTTATTATTCCTCTGTCCTTGCATCCAGTCAATCTTGCTACTTGGGTAATAAGAGGAAAAGGAGGAGTTTGAAAACTAATGAGTTAAATGAGGTTTTGATATAGTTTTCATTATTCATTTTCTGTCTGTCCCCTGGTATCTTAGGGTACTGAAAATTAGTTGTCTATAGGAGTAATAGAAAACCAAGTGATGTGAAAGAAATGCCCTAGGGCATAAACAAAGGACTTTTTCTGCTTTCAGGAACCACTGACCCAGAATTCAGTGAGAGACCAAATAAAAGTCAAAAAGCAACTTATTTTAATTATAGATTTTTGTAATTTTTTTCCTCATAAAATCTACAGAGGGACAGACTCACCTGATCTTTTAATTATAGAATAGGAGTCAAGGTAAGTATAACACATAATTTATATGTTCTTTACTTTTCTATCATGGCCAGTTAAAGGCTAGAAAAGAAGAAGAAAGGAGTGGGGGAAAGAAAGAAGATAATGTTGGGAAAGAAGTGGAAGGGGTATAGGAAGAGAGGGCAGAAAGCTGTCCATCTTAGAAGAGACAAACAGGTGTTTTCTACTAAAGCACAGGAGACTGAAAGTTAATATTTCTACTGTGTAAGATCACCTAGAACTAAAGAGACTAGGACTATTATTATTAGGAAAATGGAGTCATAGAAAAGATTAAAGATGCTAGGGTTGTTTGCCCTAGAGAAGAGAAGACTAGGAGGAGGTGGCATGATTACTTTTGTTACATATCTTGAAGGCTTACAGGAAAAAATGAATTCGACTTCTGTTTTATGGCAGAAGCTATAGGGAAACAAAGTGTCTCAACATAGGCGAGCAATAGAATGGGATGGCTACTTTCAAGAGGTTGTGAGCACACTCTTCACTCAAGGTACTGTAGCATCAGATGGAACTTTAGTTTAGATGATTTTTAAGATCTTCTTAACCCTGTGGTACCTGGACTGTTAAAGGAATCTGGTGTATTTTCTTTTACTGTTCATAAGTGATGGTTTGGAAAGCTTTCGTTGTGCCTTAGTTTTCTGGCAGGTGGGCTATGATGTGTGATCTCTGTGATGGCTAGTGTAGTGCGGAGCTCCTTCAATCAGAACTGGCAGTTTAATGGCACAGCATTAATGCTGTAGTAATCTTCCATTCCTGTGAGTCTTTGTAGTAGCTAAAGATCAAAAGCCAAAAATAGTAAATTAGTGAATTGAATTTCTGTTTAGCTTTCTATTCCCAACACTAATTATTTGTTTCACTGAGGGCTTTTGCCTAGATTAGAAGCCTTACTAAATAAAATATCTCTGAATCTCTCAAGTTCTTTTATTTCATACCAGTGAACTTTCGTATTCTAATACTGTCAATGAAGACAGAATAGGATGAATAAGAATCAGTAGTATAAATGGACAAATCTGATTTCAAGTTGAACTTTCAAGTGTATTAAAATGCATTGTAAAAGAAATCTATATAAAATACGTTTAATGTATTAATGCTCCAGATTACATTATATTATCATTTAAGTCGTTGGAAGAGTTTAATAGGTCACAGCAGATGCTATACTATCTTAGACCCATTTTCTTGCCAAGTTCTCAAATGCTGAAGAAAAGGAGTAAGTGACTTATGATATGGATATTTTGCTGTCATCCCTTCATACCAAAGTAAGAAATTTCAGGGTTAAGGATAACTCATTCAGGAATCTATGTTTACTGATGAGGTTTTAAAGAAAATCATGCCATGTGAAAGGGGATGCACTTAAGCATGAGGATTATCAAAAATCATTAAAATGTTAATCTAGCTTTTAAAAGCAATGTTTTTATCTCTAAGTGTAAAAGAGTGTGTTTGCTTATTCATTATCTATTCATTCTAAATAGAATAAATCATTTGGGAATTTTAGAAAGCAGGAATTCATCTTTTTCAATCTATAAAGGGAATGGTTGAATAAATTAGCTACAAAAGCCAATATTTTAGTTTCTTTTCATATTGACTGGTCTTAAAGTTCTTTTTTAAAAACTTACCTTAGATTTGTAAGATTCAAAGATATGTTCATTTAACTTAACACATGGATGATTTTGCTCTAAATAAAAATAGCATAAAGATACATCGTTTTTGATGACAGGGATATTCCCAGTGTAGATTTGTGAGGATCTGTTCAATTAGGGATACTCGATTTACACAAAATAGAGAGTAAGAGATACGAGAGTCAAAGGTAGTGAGTATTTTGGAGTTTGAAGGATTAAAGAGGTCATTATGGACTAGGATAGTTTAAGAAAACTTTTTAGAAATGGTAGGACTTGAATGGGATGGTGAAGGAAGACTAGAACTTAAAGAAAAGAATGGAATTCCCTGGGTGGTTAATGAATGATGTTAAGATGCAGACAGAAATGGAAATACTGTCATATGGGGGAAGATGGGGAAAGCAGTAAGTGAAACAGTTTGTTAGAGGGTACGAATTCATATTAAGGAGTAGTAGTACAGGATGTTAAAGTAAACTAGGGTCAGATGAAGTGCCTTAATGCCAGTGGGCAGTAAGAACCACTGGTTTTTTGAATAGGGAAATGAGGGCATGTGCAAAGGGCTATTTTTTAAGACAGTGTTCTGCTAGCAGTGTGGGAAATGTTTTGGAGGCAAGGAGAGCAGCTAGAAAGCTCTTGCCTTAACCCAACTGTGAACCAATGAGACAATAACATAGGGTATTGCCAGCTTGTAAAAAGATGCAGGAGAGATATGACTTGGTAGCTCTACTAGATTTAGAGGACAAGAAATGGGCTCTTGCTCAGGCTGGTTTTGAACTCCTGAGCTCAAACAATCCGCCCATCTCGGCCTCCCAGAGAGGTAGAATTACCGGCGTGAGCCACCGCGCCCGGCCTGAAATAAAAAATTTTTTAAAAATAAAAATAAAATTTAAAAAAATAGGGGATAGACTTACTTAAATCTCTGACTCAGGTGGGGCAAAGACAATATACGCAATAAACATTTGTACTCCCATAATATGCTGAGACAAAAAATTTAAAAAAGAAAACGGCAAGGATGATTCCTAGTCAGTAAGATTTGAAACCCTAAAATGATTGTGCCTTTGACAGAAATAAGGTAGTAGTTTTAATTCTAGCTGTTCCCCACTGACCTTGAAAGGATTTATTTCAATTAGCTTTGGTACAGAAAATAAAAAATTCATCATTTAGTTTCCTGATGAAGCTGAAAAATTCATCGAAAAATGTAAAATACAAATCACTACTTTAATTATGTACCTATGTAACTTCTAAAAATAAAGCCTGCATCTGTCTGAGTTATAAAGAATATATCAAACAAATGTGCATTCTTTATAGAAATATTGATTAAATTGAATCTTCCTGAGTGGTGATTTAAATTGACATGATTTATTCCATTAATGCAAAGATTTTGTGCCCTCTGGGGGTCTGTCTGGAAGGGTGAGGCAGCTCACTGACAGCAGGGACTGGAACATTGCCAAGCCAGTTCCAGAGTTCAGCCTACTTTGTTTAGAAATTAAAGCCAATAGAAAATTCCCTGAGGTTCCATGACAACGAAGAATGTATGGGGTGTCACTTATGAATCAACACGGAGTTAAAAAGCAGGAAGCCAATTATATATTCAGTCTCACATTGTTCTGTAATTGTTTTGTGTTAATTATATATTCAGTTGTGCATTGTTGGCTAATTGGTTTGTGTCAATTACATATTCTTTATATTGTTGTCAAATTGTTTGCTTCATGTGCATCAGACACAACATTCCTAGGTAAACTGGAAGCTCCCAGGGATAGAGACTATGTTTCTCTTTTGTTTCCCCCAGTGAATAGCATGAGACCTGGCACATACATGGCTAAGTGTTGAACTAGAATAAAGCATTTCAGAATATTTGAGTCTGGATCCATAGTACTATTGTGGACCTTTATAACACTTTAGATTCCACAATACTACTGTGAATGTTAACTTAGAACAGCAGCATGACTTTATATTCCTAATGAAGTTGTTTCCAAAGATACTGTTAGTGTACAATCATCCATGGATGTATCATCCATGGAGGATACAAACTAGAAAGTAGAAATACATACTTACCTGTAAAATGAGAGGATCTGACTAATTAATGGCCTGTTCTTGGCTTTTCCACTTGGGTCTGCCAGTTAAACTCTCTGAGCTCAGAGTTTTCCTACCTGCAAAATGGGACCAGAATTCCTACCTTGCCAACTGATCGTGATGATTAAATACAATAACATATCAATATCCTGGCAGTACCAGTTCCTTAGAGTGAGAGCAGGTAGCCCGTTGTCCATTTTCTTGGGATGTGTTACAGAGATGACAATGAATCTGTCTTTCTGACAAATCTCTTCAGAAATTCTGATTCTGAGTAGAAATATCCATGACTGATATTATGATACTAAAGTACTATCAAGCTCTGAAATGCTGTGATTATAATTTTTATGATTCCTTTTCATGTGTATTGTGTATTGATGTTTAGAGTAAACAAAATGTTTTCGCAACCCTTATCTCATTTGACCCTCCCAACCGAAATAAATGCATGAAAAGCTTTAATTTATTTATTGATCTCAATATATGCTAAATGAGCTCTTAATATATACTAAATGAATACATGTGCTCAATAAAACCACTGAGTACTGGTGATGCTGCTGACACATCAGTGATACAGATGAAAATTCCTGCTCTCATGGTGGATTAAACTCTTGAATGAGGAAACCTGGATTCTAGTCCTGATATAGCAACTAGTTCACTATTTGTGAGAGAAAATGTGTGTATATATTCATGTATGCACATGTTCTTAACAAGATGCTTATTGTCTCGAATACAACACTGGTTTCCATCCTACCCATTGTCAAGGTTCACAAAACTCATCTTTTTCTTTTTTTTTACATTTCAAAATATTAAGGGGGTACAAATGTTTTTGTTACATGGATGCATCATGTAATGCTTAAGTCAGGGCTTTTAGTGTGCCCATCACCAGAACAGTGTTCATTGTCCCTGATAGGTAAGTTTTTATCCCTCACCCCCTTCCCGCCCTTACCCCTTCTTAATTTCCAATGTTCTTTACAACTCTTTGTATGTGTACCCCATTGTTTAGCTCCCACTTATTAGTGAGAAAATGTGGTATTTGTTTTCCCATTCCTGAGATACTTCACTTAGGATAATGGTCTCCAGTTCCATCCAAGTTGCTGCAAAAAGAAAAGAAAAAAAAATGCCATTATACCATAGAGTATTAGTCAGCCATTTAAAAAAAAAAAGAAAGAAAAAAAAGACTCGTCTTTAGAATGCATAGAATTGCTCTGGTCTCTGTTTGGTGGCACCTGTGGGCAGCTCTTGGAAAAGCACCTTGTGTTAAGGAGGGACCTGTGGACAATTATTTATTCTTTTTCTCAACATGTTATTTTATACATCTGCCTTTTGTTTTGCTTTTTGTTTTCCTTAAAGTTTGAACTTAATGCAGAGTAAGTAATGAGGAGATCTGAATCATTCATTTGCTTTCTGTATTTTTGTTTAATTAAGCCTATGCCATTTAATGACTGCAGCTCCTTAAAGAATCTCAGTTGACTGAAATATTTATTTCTAAGTGTTTTCTCACCTCTCTTCTTTAGCCTCACATCCTCCCTAGGAATTTTGGGCCTGATATTATAATTGCTGTTTGACAGCAGAAGAAACTATGGTATAAAGAGTAACTATTAATAGGTAGGCCAATATTCTCTGGGATTAAAAAGCAGTCAATGTTACTCTTAGACATATCTTTGTTCACTACGGCAGGTTTTCCCAAATTAGCTATCAATCACATTAGATGAAAAAGCTGCAGTTGCACTGAATGAACTTGGAGTCAAAAGACTATGGTCTCTGGTCTCAGTTCTGCCCTTTTATGACCTTGGACAAGCGTTTAAGTTCTCTGGGCTTCTATTAAATTTGACAAATGATGGCTTTTCTTGAAGCTCTTTCAAACTTTTCTATTCTTCAGATATCTTTCTCTAATCTTATCTTCTTTCCTCTGATTTTATTTTACTCAGATTTTCTTTCTTCCATTTCTTTTCCTCCTAAGACTTCCTGTTTCTTGCAGTCCTGACTCCTGTATTTTTGGCCTGCCCCTCCTCCTCTTGGTATCATATTGTCCTATGTAATATTTAACTGATAAGTTTCTTGCATCATCCTTCAATGAAGAGAAAGTGAGCCTGATTTGGCATCTTTACAAAGGATACTGCACCTTGATTGATTACTTGTCAAAAGAATATAAAATATTAAACACAATGAAAATTAAAGATCCTAAATAGGTTGGTAAGGATCTATTTTACTTTTAGGAGCTAACGAAGAAATTTATTTAAATAAACTTTTTAAGAAGAGGCTATCAAGCTAAAGAAACTATATATTAATTTGTTGTGGGGTGACACATGTATGTGTGTGTATAGGTTTAGTTAAGTCTAGATGGTGTTTGGATATGATGTATAAATTGTGTATACCAAATGAGTTATTCCTAGTGATTAATAGTGAATAAAATAGCTTCTGTTAGTTACTATTTACTGAGCTTGAATGCTAGAAGTACTGATAGCATGAAACTCTCCTTCCTAACTCTCTCATGGTCCCATTCTGCCTTCTATCTAATCTTCACTAAATCATAGCAGCATATTTTTCAGCAAATTATGATTTTGGCAATCTGGTTGGAGGGGGAAGGATTAATTGAATCACATAAATATTCTCTTTGAAGCTAGATTCTTCCTCCTTTTGTGTTTGGATGTGAAGTCATCAAATCTACCCACCCCCTTGCAGATTTTTCTCCATGCCTGGAAGGCAAGGGCGAATAGCACAGAGGTTTCCTTTCTACAATTACTCAGGAGTTTAGCATCCTGGGACCCTATGATGAACTAGGAATTCCTGTTACTATGCTGTAGGAAGTCAAGAAAGTGGTAAGCTCGCTATATGATGCAACTGGTCTCTTGTCTAAGTGTGAGGGTATGAGTTCAAAGAATCTAACTAGCCTAGAGAGATGGCTAGGCAATACCAGCTTGTTTAAGAGGAATGGATGACTTTTGCTGATAGCAGGTAAACTCAGAAAGTCTTTCTCCTGTCCTCTAGTTCCCTCAGTCTAGGCTGTGTGACAACTGTTACTAGCTAAGGAATAGAGCTGTAAGTGAATATTTTAAGCTGATAGAGGATTTGGGTTTGTCTATAAGATTATGCTAAATATGTGAATTACAGTTTTAACACCAGACATAATGCCATCAACAATGAGACCTTGGAATGGAGACTTCAACTTTACTTCTAATAGAATGCTTTCTTATATAATTCTTGTGGGAAGGAGCCAGTCCCATGGCCTACAGATGGTATGTGGAAGTGAAGGGAAAATGAAAGGAGAAGTCATATTTGGAGGTGAGATTGGAAAGGTAAACATGTAAACCTTCTTGGAAGACCTTTATTGCTAGGCTAAGGGGATCTAAACTTTATTGTATTAAATATACGTAGACAATTAGAGAAAGTCTTGTGATCTGGACTAAAAAGGGGCAGAAGAATGAAGCTTTAGGGTTTAAACAAACCTGGCTTTGAATTCTTTCTTTTTTTTATTTCAGCATAATATGGGGGTACAGATGTTTAGGTTACGTGTGTTGCCCTTGCCCCCCTCCCCCCCTCAGTCCAGGTTTCAAATATGTCCATCCTATTGCGTGGTGCGCATTGCACTCTTTGTGTACACTATATCCGTCCCCTCCTCCCTCCTCCCCCC
>CAUYSK010012084.1:0-18580 GCA_963575035.1 Avahi laniger | reverse complement strand
AATTAATTTCTTTTCTATTTTTGGTAGAGACGGGGTCTCTCTCTTGCTCAGGCTGGTCTCGAACTCCTGAGCTCAGAACGATCCGCCCGCCTCGGCCTCCCAGAGTGCTAGGATTACAGGCGTGAGCCACCGCGCCCGGCTAGTCCAGGAATTTTTAAATCAGAATGACTTTTCTTTGCCACACAGACTGACATTGAGATTACACGGGAGGAAGACTTCACCCGAATCCTCCAAATGGAAGAAGAATACATCCAACAGCTCTGTGAGGACATTATCCAACTGAAGCCCGATGTGGTCATCACAGAAAAGGGCATCTCAGGTAGGACATCGTTAATTTTTCCAGCCTACCTTTGAGAGGTAGGCTAGGGTGGGTGGTATTTTTCCCCGTGTGTTGGCATAAACGTGATAAACATGTGATGGTTAGAGTACTTTGAGGATCAGATCAGTTCAGAACCCAGCTTGACAGTCCTATTCTTGGATTTGCAGATTTAGCTCAGCACTACCTCATGCGGGCCAATATCACAGCCATCCGCAGAGTCCGGAAGACAGACAATAATCGCATTGCTAGGTGAGTAGGCCAGGTAAAAATAAGATTCTTCCTCCCTCCCCAGCCACCCCTCAGTGTGTTTCCCTTTGTCGCTGTGTAATGTAGTTATCATTACTTGAAAAGGTTTAACACATGATACAGTAACAGATGAAAATAACCTGGGCTTGGCTGTTTGTCCTCTTCAGTAAGTCTGGCACTTACTACTGCATGAGTCTCTTCTACATTGCCTTTAACCATTAGTGAGCAACTTGTACTTAGACATCTGTGATTGCTGCCTTGGTAGGTATCCATTACATTTCTAAGTAACTACTTATCAAAGAGTTCTTTCCTTTATTGTCATCTTGATGATTTTGAATGAACATTTCTACTGTAGTCTGTTTCTATTTTTTGTAGAGATGGGGGGGGAGGGTCTCACTGTGTTTCCCAGGCTGGTCTTAAACTCCTGGCCTCAAGCAATCCTCCTGCCTTGGTCTTCCAAAGTGCTGGGATTACAGACATGAGCCATAGTGCTAGACCCCCACACAGTAGTCTGTTTAAACTGGCTCAGATTATAGCAGAACCATCAGTTTCCTTCATTGGTTTCTTAGCTACTGTTAATGCAACTCTAGATTATTATATTCACTACTTCTACACTAATGTCTGGGCTCAGAGACCTTTTTATTTTACTTAATTTTTTAAAAGAGATAAGATCACACTGTATTATCCAGGCTGGTCTCAAACTCCTGGGCTCAAGCAGTCCTCCCACTTCAGCTTCCCAAGTAGCTGGGATTATAGGTGTGCCCCACTGTGCCTGACATAGACTATTCATTTTTAATACTATTTATTAAAAAGATAAATCTTACCCCAACATATCACAGATTCAAATTGAATTTTATACTTCTGGTTCCTGTGAAATGGTTCTGAGCATACATGCATACATACAGTTGACTCCACATGCCTGTGAGTGGGGGGAAAAGTGAACCATAAGCCATTAGCCCTACATTCATTAATTTTGGTCAGACATACACAGTTGTCCCTCGGGGGAGTGGTTCTAGGACCTTGTCTTGGGTACCAAAATCCGGGGATGCTCAAGTCCTTTATAGAAAACGGCGTGCTGTTTGCGTGTAACCCACACACATCATTCTGTACATTCTGAATCATCTCTAGATTACTTACAATACCTAATACAATGTGTTACATAAATAGTTGTTACATTGTGGTTCTTTTTTGAATTTGCATTTTATTGTAATATTGTCCATAACTACCCCCCTACCCCAAATATTTTTGATCCATGGTTGGTTGAATCCATGGATGTGGAACCCATGGATATGGAGAGATGACTGTACCTTACGTACTTATTCACCATCCTCCTTGCTTGACATTTGCATATTTGGTGCAGTCCTATTGACCTTGAGACCCAACTGGGTAGTGCAGGATGGGTTATATCTAGAAATGACTATTATGTTAGATATATGTAAGAACTCATTTGTCCACATTTTAGTAACCACAAAGTATACTTTGAATTCAACTCTGGTTTTAGTAGCGATGACTAGTTGACTTAGGTATACAGTTGACCATTGAACAACCCCCATGCAGTTGAAAATCCACACACAACTTTTGATTCCCTAAAAATTTAACTGGAATCCTCACCAATAACATAAACAGTTACATATTTTGTATGTTATATGTATTATACACTGTATTCTTACAGTAAAGTAGATAGAGAAAAAATATTAAAGTCATGGAAAATACATTTACTGTACATTGAGTGGAAGTATATAAAAGTCTTCATCCTTATCCTCACGTTGAGGAGACTGAAGAGGAAGTGGAAGGGTTGGTCTAGCTGTCTTAGGGGTGACAGAGGCAGAGGAAGCAGAAGGGGAGGCAAGACAGGCAGGTACACTCAGAGTAATGAAAATACATCATAATCCCTATCTGACTTTTTGCTGCTTCATTTCTCTAAAAATGTTTCTATTCGATACCAACCCTACTTCCAGTGTTTACTTCTGTTACATGCCCCCTGTCATAGAAGCGTCCATGTCATAAAAGAGTCAAAAGCAGTCTACAATACTTAGAACCCTTCTGCCAGATTGTCTAATGTCAGTTTGTTTCCTGGCACTACTTCTACGTCTTCCTCATCAGTTGGCACTGATTCAGAAGCACTCATCTCCATCAAGTTGTATTCCATTATTTCCTTTGGTGTGGTATCTGTTAGCTCTTAAATTTCTTCAAGATCCACATCTTGAAACCATTCACCTCCCTCTCTACCTTTTTTGCCATATCCATAGTCTCTCTCCTTATTCCTTTGATTGGCTCTGTCTTAAATCCTGTGAAGTAATGTATGACATCTGGACAGAGTTTTCTCCTTCAGGCATTCGTTTTCAGACTTGATGGCTTTCACAGATTTTTCTATGGTGATGGCATGTTCAGTGGTATAATTCTTCCAGACTTTCATGATGTTCTTATGTCTGTCAGGGTTCTCTTCTATAGCACTGAAAATCCTTTACATAGACTACCACATGTAATGAGCCTTACAGGTCCTTATGACCCCCTGATCTAGACACTGAATTAGAGATAATGTTTTAGGGCAAGTAGACCACTTAGATGCTTTGAATGTTGAACTCTTGGGGTTCTGGGTGACCAGAGGCATTGTCCAGTGTCAGAAGAACTTTGGTTCTGCTATAGAACGTGGCTTGTCTACCAAAAAAAGAACCTTTGGAAGGCAATCCCTTTCTGGCAAGATATTTCTTGACTTCAGGGAAAAAGCATCAATGGAATCAATCCAGAAAAAGGGTTCTCGTCCAGGCCTTCTTGTGTAACCGGAAGACTGGCAGCTGGTATTTCTCTTTTCCCTTCAAGGTTCCTTTGAAATCAGTGATTTTCTTAGTGGTATCTGGGATCTCATCTGCTGCCTCTTGGTCAGCAGAAGCTGTTTCTCCTGTTATCTTGACATTTTTTTAAAGTAGACCTCTATCATTATCAAACCATCCTTTGCTGGCATTGGATTCTCCAGCTTTAGATCCTTCGCCTTCCTTTTGCTTTGTTATATAAGGACTTCGCTTTTTCTCGAATCATATTAGAGTCTGTAGGCATGCCTTTCTTACAGTGATCCTGTACCTACATAAAAGCTGCATTTTCAGTACAAGATAAAAAGTTGTTTTGCAAAAAGTGCAAGGTTTTCGCACCTGCTGGCATAGCTACGATGACAGCTTCACATGCCTTTTTTTCTTTTTAAACAATGCTCCTTACACTGGATTCATTTATCTTGAAATGGTGGGCAACTATAGGTGCAGATCTCAATCTACAGTACATACAAGCAGTTCAGTTTTTTCTTAATAATGTCATGACTTTTCTGTTTCTTGGGAGCACTTCCAGCATGACTAGTGGCATTAGGTATGGGTCTCACGGTGTTATTCAAGGTTTACAGTATTGCACTAAAGACAGTGAAAAACTCATGAGAACCATAAGAAATAACTTTTTATTGCAATATGCAATTTACTAGAGAGATGAATTATTCACATGGAGACGATTAGTATCACGTTGTTTTAAGCAGATACTTGTGGCATGTGAGCTCACCACAATAGCAACAGGAGATAGCTATGAAATTATAGTAGTACAGAGTATTAATACAGTTGATTTTATGCAGTTATGATTTAATACTGCATCATTTTATGCATTCGTGACATACCTTTTTCTTAATTTTTTCGGTATTACTAAGCTACGCAATTTGCAGGTTTTTTCAGATTGTCACAAATCTCATAAATTTTTCCATATATTGGAAAAAATCCACATATAAGTAGACCTGTGCAGTTCAAATCCATGTCGTTCAAGGGTCAGCTGTACAGTTTCATTTATTAACAAAGCCTTATTAATAGTTTAAGGAAACTTCACCTATATATGTTTGAGAATTTTTCACCATGTAGGTAAGACCTCGCAAATGATGTTTCTAGCAAACTACTTTTGCCCTTATCCCCAGCTACAGACCCTAGGAATTAGGGAGATGGGTAAGTATCTGAAATCATCTGGTTCTCCCCACCCTCCTCCACCCAACAGAGCCTGTGGGGCCCGGATAGTCAGCCGACCAGAGGAACTTAGAGAAGATGATGTTGGAACAGGAGCAGGCCTGTTGGAAATCAAAAAAATTGGAGATGAGTACTTTACATTCATCACGGAGTGCAAGGACCCCAAGGCCTGCACCATTCTCCTCCGGGGGGCCAGCAAAGAGATTCTCTCGGTGAGTCAGCTTTGGAAGTGTGACCAGGTGGAAGTAGGTCATTCCACTTTAGAGTTTTCTAGAGGGCCTAAAATCATCCTGTTGCCCATTTATAGCTATTGAATTTGGATCTGTAACCATGAATGCCTTTCCTGCTTCCTTGTTTATTATTTAAAAAAAAATTTTTAATTGTGGCATAAACAAAAATAATACAATATTAACAATGTTTAATTGAGCGGTTCAGTAATGTTAAGTGTATTCATATCCTTGTGCAAGAGATCTCCAGAACTTATTCATCTTGCAAAACTCAAGACATTATATCCCTTGAATAAGATCTCTCATTTCCTTCTTGGCAACCACTGCTTCCTTCTGCCCCCACCCCAAGACAGAGTCTTCTGATACCTGGGCTAGGGTGCCGTGGTGTAAACCTAGCTCACAGCAACCTCAAACTCCTGGGCTCAAGTGATCTTTCTGCCTCAGCCTCCCAGGTAGCTGGGACTACAGGCTTGCACTACCATGCCTGGCTAATTTTTTCCATTTTTAATAGAGATGGAGTCTCATTCTTGCTCATGCTTTTCTCAAACTCCTGACCTCAAGCTATCCTTCCGCCTCAGCCTCCCAGAGTGCTAGGATTGCAGATGTGAGCCACCACGCCTGGCCTGCTTCCATGTTTTTTATGTTGAAATTATAAGTTTTTTTTTTTCCTCATTGCGGCTAGGGAACTTTCCCAAAGGCACATAGCTGGTAAGTAGGAGAGAGTTTCCATAACACCATGCAGCCTCCTAAAGGACACAACTAGAAAGGGACAAAATAGGGTATAGCTCCAAAGACCTAACTTCATGGTCAGGATAACACCTGCCTGCTCTCTTCCAGTTATGAGTTATACATTCTTCCCAGCTAAATAGCATCCACCCTGCACAGTAGGTTCCAAGAACCTTTCCTAGTTGCCCTCCTTGGTGGTTTACTAACCTTGACAGTCAGGAAGTCCTTTGGTACCTTTGATTTCTCCATGAGTTATTGAGATTTGGCTTCATACTGTCTGTCTGCTTTTCCAAGGAAGTAGAACGCAATCTCCAGGATGCCATGCAAGTGTGTCGCAATGTTCTCCTGGACCCCCAGCTGGTGCCAGGTGGTGGGGCCTCTGAGATGGCTGTGGCCCATGCCTTGACAGAAAAATCAAAGGCCATGACTGGTGTGGAACAATGGCCATACAGGGCTGTTGCACAGGCCCTAGAGGTCATTCCCCGTACCCTGATCCAGAACTGTGGGGCCAGCACCATCCGTCTACTTACCTCCCTTCGGGTAAGTTCCTCTCCATGCTGTTACCTTGATATGGGGTAGAGAAAGCTGTGTTTGGATGGTTGGCATATGTCTATCCAAGTTGTTCTTTTTTTTTTTTTGAGACAGAGTCTCGCTCTTTTGCCTGGGCTAGAGTGAGTGCCGTGGCGTCAGCCTAGCTCACAGCAACATCACAGTCCTGGGCTCAAGTGATCCTTCTGCCTCAGCCTCCCGAGTAGCTGGGACTACAGGCATGCGCCACCATGCCCGGCTAGTTTTTTTTTTTTTTCTATATATTTTTAGTTGTCCGATTAATTTCTTTCTAATTTTTAGTAGAGAAGGGGTCTCGCTCTTGCTCAGGCTGGTTTCGAACTCCCGAGCTCAAACACTCTGCCCACCTCGGCCTCCCGAAGTGCTAGGATTACAGGCGTGAGCCACCGCGCCCGGCCTTTATCCAAGTTCTTCTTATAGTTTGTTCTCTTAAAATCTTTTTCTCCTTTTGATCTTTGACTTGTTTCCGGTCACTGCCATTTCCCTTTAACTACTTCTGCCTCCTCCATTTGCAGGCCAAGCATACCCAAGAGAACTGTGAGACCTGGGGTGTAAATGGTGAGACGGGTACTTTGGTGGACATGAAAGAACTAGGCATATGGGAGCCATTGGCTGTGAAGCTGCAGACATACAAGACCGCAGTGGAGGTGAGGCACCTTAAGACATGTGCATGGTATTTATTTTCCGATAACCAGAAACTAGTGGTTTGATCTAGTCTTGAAGGGAAGGGTATAGAAAGCAGAGTATTCCATAGAGGTCTCCTGAGGAATTCCTAATCCCTCTGCTTATCTTTAGCTCATAGTAAAAGCAAGGTAACATAGCACAAGCTGCATCTCTTGCTTAGGGAGAAATGTATTTACATTCAAGACTCTAAAAAGGTAGATTTCAGATGAAACAGTAATTCTATGGGAGTAGCTAGGTGATATGTCTGAAAGAAAACAGAATCCTTGCCTTCTCTGCTGACCTTATTGATTCTGATTTTTCTCCTAGACGGCAGTTCTGCTGCTGCGGATTGATGACATTGTCTCAGGCCACAAAAAGAAGGGCGATGACCAGAGCCGGCAAGGCGGGGCTCCTGATGCTGGCCAGGAATGAGTGCTGGGCGAGGTGACTTCAACACAAAACCAGCAAAGTCTCCCCCTTTCCTGAGCCAGAGTGCCAGGAACACTGTGGACGTCTTTGTTTGGAAGGGATCAGGTTGAGGAGCAACCCCAGTCCCTTTCTGTCCCAGCTCAGTTTGCAAAAAGCACTGACATGTAATTCTTCTCTATTGTAAGGTTTCCATTTAGTTTGCTTCCGATGATTAAATCTAAGTCATTTGAGAGAGTTGTGTGTTTTTCAACCTTGGGTGCATATCTCTACCTCCTGACAGAAAGACAGAAAACCTTACTAGGGAGAAAAGGAGACAGGAATGAGGTCATTCAGTCTTTTTTTTTTTTTTTTTTTTGCCTTCTTGAAGTGGTATTCTTCAGACTTCTCAGTAGGTCTTGGTTGGGAAGACCCTTTTGGAGTTCAGAGGATGATGCTGTAAAGTTTATGAAGCACCACTTTGCATTCACCACCCAAAGAACAAGAGGAACCAGGCTAAGCCATGGGTGTTCCCCATCTGTGGCTGTATGTAGCAACCATGGTTGTATGTTCCCTATCTGTGGTGGTATGTACAACCATGTTGTATGTAGTGAACATGTAGCACAACATTCAATATGTGCTAGGGCTCTGGCATTTGTCCTAAAGGACATATAACATCTTTTTTTGTATTGCATAAGTTTCAGAATTCTCCCTGCTTTACCTGGAATTCTTTTTCTCTGCTCTCTCCCAGTGTTCTTTCTGATTCCAGTCTATATTTTGGCTTGCTGGCTTATTCTCATGCCAGGATTATGTCACAGTCAGATCTCTGCCTTCCCTTACAGCAGAAACAAAATATTCAATCTCATTTTGTGCTTTGCTTTTATCACGGGGGACAGGGGGAAATCTGAATAGTGGCCCTGGGATGGTGGAAGCTAGGCGAGGCCAGCCTTTAATTTCTTCAGTGTTCTTCCTCTTAGTTACTGGGCCTTCCACCCTACCCTTTGTCATTATGATTCATACATTCAGCCTTGTTTAGCTTCTCGCTGACCACAAGACTTAGTCATATTAAGTTGAATACTTGGTGGTAGAATAACAGTAAGTACCGTATAACAGATTTTTTCTAATCACTTTGCCTGTGTTAACTAACTGATCCTTACAATGAACCTGTAAAATAAGTAGCTGTATCCCCCGTTTTGTGAGGAGGAATCTAAAGCATAAAGTAACTTGTTCAAGGGTCTCAGAGCTGGTAAGTGGCACACCTGGAATTCATATGTAGGTAATCTGGCTCTGGAAGCTATGCTTTTACAGCTGGCTGTCCTGGCTGAACTCAAATAAGGGGTAGAAAAGGGCTTGTGAGAGTGCCCCTGGAGACCCTTTCTGCTCAGTCTAAAGCCCTCAGCTTTTACGGGGGGCTCAGAATTAAGCCTTGCCTGCCTTTTGCTGAAATCTCTGCCTCTTGCAGTGTTAATTCCCTCAGAGCTCTAACTCTTTAGAGAGAGATGATGGGTTAATTCTCAAATAAATTAGTAAACAGTAAGATCTTGAAGAAACATTGCTCACAAGACCTGAGAAATTATGGAGGTCCCGAGGAAGCTATGGATTCTTTCCTCCCATTTGTCCCTTGCTTGGATAGGTTAGTTCTGGTTTCAGCAGTAATGGTTAGACATTTGGATAGCATAGTTGTCTTTCCTATCGTTGATACCTTTTTTTTAAAAGCACCTATAATTCTATTTCTAAACTTACGTAAATCTTTCTAGCATGTTAGATCAATGTGGACTCAGTCTAGCTTTCAAAGCCCCTCTTTGCTTTTAAAAATTTAAATTGAACTTAGCAAATAAAGGTCACCCAGGCTACCTTTTTTTATTCTCCCTTATCAGGTCCAAGAGTTGATACCTTAGAAGGTACAAGTAGAGTAGTCCCTCAGTATCTGAGGGAGATTGGTTTCAGGACATCCCTCTATATCAAAATCTGCAGCTGATCAAGTCCCTAATATAGATAAAATGGTATAGTATTTGCATATAACCTATGCACATCATCCCATATACTTTAAGTTCACCAGGCACAGTGGGTCACACCTGTAATCCCAGCACTCTGGGAGGCCAAGGCAGGAGGATTGCTTGAGCTCAGGAGTTCAAGACCAGCCTGAGCAAAAGCGAGGCCCCATCTCTACTAAAAAAAGGAAAATTAGGTGGGTGTTGTGGTGCACACCTATAGTCCCAGCTACTTGGAGGCTGAGGCAGGAGGATCACTTGAGCCCAGGAGTTGAGGTTGCAGTGAGCTGTGACGATGCCACTACACTGTACCCAGGGCAACAGCAAAAAAGTCTGTCTCAAAAAAAAAAGGGAAACCCATATACTTTAAATCATCTCCAGATTACTGATGACCTAATACAATGTAAGTGCTATGTAAATAGTTGTACTGTTGTATTTTCTATTTTTTTCCTCAAATATTTTCAATCCCTGGTTGGTTGAATCGGTGGATGTTGAACCAGCAGTACAGAGGGCCGACTGTACTTTTTTCTCAAGAAAAATGAATTTTTGAGGAAGCTTCTGAGAGTTGTATAATTCCTAGAGTAACCATTTGGGAGAAAAAAATGAAATTGGATCCCTACTTTATTTTTTTTTTTAAGAGAAACAGTATGGATAAATTGCCCAGGCTCATCTTGAACTCCTGGCTTCGAGTGATCCTCCCACCTCAGCCACCCAAAGTGTTGGCATTATAGATGTGAGCCAGCACCTGGCTGGATCCCCACTTTCCTACAGCAAAATTAATTCCAGGTAGCTGAAAGTTTTAAATATAAGAAAATGGAATCATAAGAGTATTAAAAAATTGTATTTAAAATGTGTCAGTGAGGAGTAGGAACCACATACAGAAATTGCATGGCAAAAAACAGGAAGGAGAATGTTAGCAATGACACAAGAGTTAATTTCCTTAAAGGACTTTTAGAACTTGGCAAGAAGAAAAGGCCTATAGAAAATTAGTCAAAGGGTATAAAGACCTCCAAATACATGAAAATTAATGACTAAAACATGAAGATATGCTTAACCTTTTTCATAGGGAAATATAAACCAAATTTGGTAAACACTTGCAATGGACGTGCACATGGGTTGAGCGTCAATTGGTAAACCTCATAAAAAGGGCAATTTAACCTGGTGATTCCACTCCTGGATATTTATCCTACAGAACTGGTTACAAATATAAGAAGTGGTGGGATTTCAGCATTTCTCGTTGGTTGAGTCCATTTCAGTCAGGACCAGTACTGTTTGCCACAGCAAAATACTACTTTATCAACAATTCTGGTTAAATAGATCCATGAAAGTTTGGGTTACAGTGTGCTATGGTCACACCACTGCAATACAGCCTGGGGGACAACAAGACTCTGTCTCTAAAGTAGATCAATAGATCAATCCATGGAACATCCCACTACAAGGAGAATGAGACAACTCGAAGAGCATTCATAAAGATTAGTCTTCCATATATGAGTGAAAAAGCAAATGAGAACAGTGTTTGGATGCCAAATGTGCAGTGTTTATTGTATACAGTATTCTTAAGTAGAATATCTTCAGAAGGATATATAAGAGCCACGCATGGTGGCTTATCCCTGTAATACCAGGACTTTGGGAGGCTGAAGCGAGAGGATTGCTTGAGGCCAGGAGTTTGAGACCGGCTTGGACAACATAGTAAAGACTCCTGTCTCTACAAAATATTTAAAAATTTGCCTGGCATGGTGGTGCACGCCTGTAGTGCCAGGTATTCCGAGGCTGAGTCAGGAGGATTGTTTGAACCCCGGAGTTTGAGGCTGCAGTGAGCTGTGATTGCACCGCTGCACTCCAGCCTGAATGACAGGGCGAGACTCTGTTTCTTTAAAAGAAAAAAATACATAAGAAACTGGTAATGGTGGTTGTTTTGGGGAGAAACCAGTTGCTGGGGAATATGGGTAATACCTTTTGAATTTTGTACCATATGTATTTATCAGTAAATACAATTTAAGATAAAGCAAACACAAAATTTGCATTCAACCAGACTTACCTCTGTCTTCTGACAAATACTGGTGGTGTTCTCATATCCTATTTTCTGAGGTATCTTTTCTCCACTACTGTGGAGAAACTCTTTCAGGACAAGAATCTGCATACCTAGATGTTCAATAAATATTACACTGACAAAAAGAACCCTCACGTGCACTATCTCGTGTAATTCTTTAAAATTCCTCTCTGGACCTTTCAACCACAAAGTTGTATTATTGGGATCCCATTTGGATCTTGCCCATGATAAGTAACTGTTCAGAGGGACCAGTTGGGTAGGAGAGGCTGGAAGTATGTCTGCACATCTGATCTTGATGTCTTGCTTGCCAGCCCAGTTAGGGATGACATACTCCCAATCTTTCCGATTCTATTCTAACTTATGCTGAAATCTGAGTTAAGGGAGGCGGTCTCTTTAAGAACTGGTGTGATGGCCCCGCCCTTGAAGGGGATCAGCTGAATCTGAGTCACGTGACTCTCTGCTGTCTCTCTCTTCCGGCAGCTGAAGTTGGGGCCGCATGTGCGGCTATGGCCAGAGCTGCTGGGGTTGGGGGCATCGTGCCCCCAACCCCATGCTCCTCTTGAGTCTACTTCTGTCTGCAGCCCCATTTGGCCTGGGGGAGGAAACCCGCCAGGTGAGGGCTCTGGAACTGGAGCAATAGAGGTTTCAGGAAATGCTAACCTTGCAGTGTGGCTAGAATCTGGGGCATCCAAAGGGTGGCGGTGAAGGGTGGCTGCCAAGAGGAGGGTTCTTCAACCGGGGGAGGCGCGAGGGGACAGCCATGTATTATGGGACGGGATTGTGGAGTAGGGCAAATGTGAGGGTAAAGTCTGGATCCTGACACAGCCTTGGGTGACCTAGGTCTAGGCAAGTGTTGGATTTTTTCTTCTTCCCAGCTCTGTGTCCTGACCTCCTCCCTATCAGGGTCAGGGCAGTCTTGGCTCTACACGCACCCCTATTCTCCATCCCGCCGCTGCCCTTTACCCCAAGATTCCCTTAGCTCCTTCTTACCTAGACCCCCAAGGTCCCATCCTTTCCCCAGCATTTCCCAGACCCCCCCTTCCCCCAACCCTCAAGTTCTCATGTCTCTCCCTGATCCTGTTCCCTCGACCCTCCACTATTCCATGTTCCAGGTGTCTCTGGAGGTCATCCCTGGCTGGCTGGGTAACCCCCAGAACCTGCTTCATATCCGGGCAGTGGGCACCAATTCCACACTGCACTATGTGTGGAGCACCCTGGGGCCTCCAGCGGTGGTGCTGGTGGCCACCAACACCCCCCACAGCACCCTGAGTGTCAACTGGAGCTGCCTGCTGTCCCCTGAGCCTGATGGAGGCCTGACGGTGCTCCCCAAGGACAGCATCCAGTTTTCTTCTGCCCTTGTCTTTACCAGGGTGAGGAGGTTGGGGAGCTCCAAGAAGAGTGCAGAGGAGGGAGTCATCCTAATCAGAGGGTGGAATTGAAGGGGGGGTGAAATAGATATGAGAGCCCTGGTGGTGGGGGAAGGTGTGTGGGAGGGGTGATTAAGGAGAAAGCTAGATCAAGGTAAGCCCAGTTCCACCCCACCCCCACCTTCCAGCTGCTTGAGTTTGATGGCACCAACGTGTCCAATACGGCAGCAAAGCCCCCAGGAAAACCATATCCTCCGTACTCCTTGGCTGAGTTCTCCTGGAACAACATCACCGACTCACTGGATCCTGTCACCCTGAGTGCCACATTTCAAGGCCACCCCCTGCACGACCCTACCAGGGCTTTTGCCAATGGCAGCCTGGCCTTCAGGGTAAGGGACGGGGAATTAGAAGGAACTCAAAAGGCTGATTTATGAGGGTGGGAGTTAATGATGGGGTGGCCCTCAAGCACGAGCATCCGGCTGTTTCCCATATCTCCCGTGCTTCCTTCCTAGGTCCAGGCCTTTTCCAGATCCGGCCGACCAGCCCAACCCCCTCGCCTCCTGCACACGGCCGATACCTGCCAGCTAGAGGTGGCCCTGGTTGGGGCCTCTCCCCAGGGAAACTGCTCCTTGTTTGGGCTGGAGGTAGCCACCTTGGGCCAGGGCCCTGACTGCCCCTCAATACAGGAGCAGCACTCTATCGACGATGAATATGCACCTGCTATCTTCCAGGTCAGGCTGCCAGTGGAGAGGCAGATGGCTGGGGAATGTAGGTGTGACTCCATTAGGACCTTAGAGAATGGTTCAGCCGTTTACCATTTAGCAATTCCTTTTAAGTGTGGCCACTGTACTAATGAATCTGACCCAGTCTCTACCCTCTGTGGAGACAGAAGGCTGTGCAGTATGAGTCATGCTCTGGCAGGTGGGGATCTGCAAGGCCTGGGGGCCCTAAGGAGGGAGCTGAGTGCAAACGTGCAGGGCTGGAAAAGCACTTAGTGCCCACCCAGTCCAACTCTCCCCTTTTACAGAGGGGAGATTGAGGCCCTGCTTAGGGCTCAGGACTCCTCTGCCCTTAGCACACTGCCTGTTAGTACTAGTGACAGACGGAGGCTGGGAGAGGTGGGGAAGGGAGAGTTGGGCACAGGTTGGTCCTCCTCACTCTGTCTTGTTTCCCTTTCTCCCCAGCTGGACCAGCTGCTGTGGGGCTCCCTCCCACCAGGCTTCGTGCAGTGGCGACCAGTGGCTTACTCCCAGAAGCAAGGGGGCCGAGAATCAGCCCTGCCCTGCCATGCTTCCCCTCTTCACCCTACCTTGGCATACGCTCTCCCCCAGTCACCCATTGTCCGAGCCTTCTTTGGGCCCCAGAACAACTTCTGTGCCTTCAATCTGACATTCGGGGCTTCCACAGGCCCTGGCTACTGGGACCAACGCTACCTCAGCTGGTGAGAGCCAGGGCCCGGCCGAGGGCTCGGGGGGGGCTGAAGTAGAGGGCTGAGCCTCCTGGCCTTCACTCCTAAACCTGCTTACCTCTCTCTCACTCTGCTTGCTCTAGGTCGATGCTCGTGGGTGTGGGCCCCCCTCCAATGGATGCCTTGTCCCCACTAGTCCTGGGCATCATGGCGGTGGCCCTGGGTGCCCCAGGGCTCATACTTCTGGGGGGAGGCCTGGTTCTGCTTCTGCGCCACAAGCAGTACTCAGAGTACCAGTCCATCAATTGAAGCCCGCTCTCTGGACGGAAGGACGTTACTGGACCTGCCTTGCTGTGACTGAGACCTCTGGAGGTTGGTGGGTCAGTGTTCCAGCCGGCCCCTCCCCTCTCCCATCTTGCTTTTCTTAGAACCTCACAGACTAGCCTCAACTTTCTGGGGACCACCAGGTGGGGCTTCCTTCATACCTTGGGCAGGGGCCAGGGACAGGGGATTATTGCTAAAGGAAGGAAAGAAGGGTCCCTCGGTGTTTCCTGCCTGCATATCCCACACCTGTTCCCTTTGGATGGGATTTGAGTCCTAAATGAGAGGTCTTCTGACTGGTCGGCCGCCCTGGAGGGCATGAAATAGACTTATTTTTTTCACAGGGCTCCAGTCTCTTAATGTGTGAATTTGATGGGCTGGTTTGGAGCTGGTTCCAGGGAATGGAAGTGCTAAGTTTCTGTTTGAGGCTGCATTTCCTCACCAGGGCTTGTTCTCTCCCTCACCATGGAACCAAGCCTTCTGTCAGTCCTCCGCCATGTGGAGCTGGGAGGTTTCTGTTGTAGTGTGAATCAAACAAGGAAGGGACATTGAGACCGGGGTACAAACTGGAAAAAAGAGCCAACAAAGACTGTAGTAGTAATTTATTGTTACACACACACACACTCACACTGGGTTAACATCAGCCACTGTGCCTTCCAATCACTCCCCAGCCACCACATGTGGGCACACGTGCACACACACACAAACACACACACAGCACCACCCCCTAACCCCTCTTGGGAGGCAGATTTCCCTGTCTACTCCTCTCTCCTGTGGGAGGGGTGTGACTTCTGGGCAGTTTAAAGGTGGAAAGTTACAGAGACCTAAACAGATTGGATGAGAGAAGGCAGCAGCCCAGGACTGGGGCAGCTATAATAGTCTTGACTGAGGCTAAAGGGCCCTTATCCCAGACTCCCAAGGAAAGTTTTCACCAAACATGACAGTCCTATTTGATCTGATGCCCAGCCTCTATCCTTAGGTGTGAGCAGTATATCTAGGCTCCTTGAGGTCCTCTGCTTAGACAACTGACACAGAAATGGTCAGGGTTTGGCTGTGGTCCTGCCGCACAGAAAACTGGGGGGAGACTGGGGGGTGGGGCAGAGTCCAGCATTAGTAAGCCCTAATGGCTGTCAGGGTGGCAGGTTGCTCAGGAAGGAACCATGCCTCTCCCCTGGTCCTGGCCCCTGCCCTCAGCATCCTTAAGGGACATAGCTGTCCACCTCTTTCCCTGCAAGGAAACTAAGGCCATCCTTTATGACTGTCCGTGCCCCAAAGATGAAGGGCAGCCCTGGCCAGGGAAGAGCTCTGATTGGACGGGCCCCCTGTTGGGTCAGTAGCAGGGTTCCCCCTACGGAGGTCCCAGGGCTGGGGGCAAAGTCCAGGTCTGCAGCCAGGTTCAGAGAAGTGTTCCGAGCCCACCCGGCGCGCCCCGCCCCGAGGCCGAGAGGGCGGAGCGGCTCAGCCCCAGGGGCGGGGCCTGTAGTCGGAGGCCGAGCGCGCGTGGTCTGGGTAGTCCAGGCGGCTCTCGGCGGCAGTGAGCATGCGCTCGGGCTCCACCACGAACATGTAGTAGAGGTTCCACACCAGCATGGACAGCAGCGGCAGGAACGTCAGACCGTACCCAAAGCCTCGGAAGGAGCGGCCCACGGCGAAGGTCAGCCAGTATATCAGCCTGTGGAGGCAAGAAAAGAGTCTGGCTACTCTGAGGGAAGCGGTCAGCTGATTGGCAATAGGCCGACGGTGGGGGAAATAGGGAGGCAGATGGGAGGGTGGGTATGGCTGGTACTTCTGAAAACCTCCAAAGTTTACGCAGTTAGTATGTGCCAGGCACGGTGCTAATTGCTGTAAGTGAACTATTTAATTTTGACTTCCCCACATCTCTATGAGGTTGAGTATACTATTCCCTTTCTTTTATTTATTTACTTTTCAAATTTTAGTTAAAAAATTTTACGTGGGCAGTATACATTCACATGGTTCAAAATTCAATAAGTAGAGTAAAATATCTTCCTCCCTTTACTGATTCCCACCCTATTCTCTTCCCCCATCCACCCCCAGGCCTACAACATTATGGCTTCTTGTGCATTAGGTGATTTTTTGGTATATATGAGCAAAAAGTTTTGTTTTCTCATTTTTTGGAGTATGGTAGCATACAATATAGAGTGCTCTGCATGTCGATTTTCCCCCCATTTTAATATATCTTGGAGATCATTTCGTATCAGATATAAAGTATTCTCATTTTTTTACAGTTGAAGTGTGTTCCGTTGTATTTATTTTACTGTTTTGCAGACGAAGAAACTAAGATTCCAAAGAGGTTAAGTAAGACTGGTCCAAGGTCACACATCTGGGAAATAGCAAAGCCATGATTTGAACCCAAGCCTGTTCATCACCCTCTCTTCTCCCATTTAGAGTGGCAGAAGGAGAGAGGAGAGTAAGGAAGGCAGCTTCAAGAGGACTTGAGGCCCAGAGGGATGGGTCAACCACAACCAAATTTCTCCACTTGGAAAACTCACTCAAAATTCACACCCTGCCAGGCACAGTGGCTTGAGCGTGTAATCCCAGCTACTCAGGAGGCTGAGGAGGGAGGATTGCTTGAGCTCAGGAGTTCGAGGCTTTTCAGCTATGATCAGGCCACTGCACTCTAGCCTCAGCAATAGAGCGAGACCACATCTCTAAAGAAATAAAATAAAATACATACCCCTCAATGGAAGGAGGGGGAGGAACTTCCTCTTAATACATGAAGGACCACTTATTACATAATTGATGTATGTCTACTCTTTTTACCTATGAAAAGGAGGGAAGAAGGAGTAACTGCTGCTTCTCTACTGCACCAGGAAGCAGCATGGCATGATAAGAGTGAACTCTTACCACAGTGCCAGATTGTTTTAGGCACTCTACATGAATTAGCTCATTTAATCCTCACAACTCCATTTTAGAGATGGTAAGACTGACGCACAAACTGCTTAAGAAACTTGCCCATGGTAGAGAAGAAAGGACCCTGGAGGCAAGGGACCTGGATTTTAGTCCTACCACTGTTGCTGACTAACCTGATCAGCTCTTCTCCCCCAATCTGCTGTGGTTTCCTCTCTCTAAAATGGGAAGTCTAGGCCAGGTGCAGTGGCTCACACCTGTAATCCTAGCATTTTAGGAGGTCAAGGTGGAAGGATCACTTGAGCCCAGGAGTTTGAGACCAGCCTGGCAATAGCGAGACCCTATCCCTACAAAATATTAAAAAATTAGCCAGGCATGGTGGTGTGCACCTGTAGTCCCAGCTATTCAAGAGGCTGAGGCAGGAGGATTGCTTGAGCCCTGGAGTTTGAGGTTGCAGTGAGCTATGATGATGCCACTGCACTCTAGCCAGGGCAGCAGAGCAAGAACCTGTCTCAAAAAAATCAATCAATCAATCAAATAAAATGGGAAGTCTGGACCAGACAATCACTGAGTCTTCCTTTAGCTCCTTGCTGCTTCTTACGGCTTAAGCTAACTTCTATCTGAGACCAGTATTCCCCACAGTCAGAGATGAGAGTCTGAGTTACCTGAGTAGGAGCATATTTATCTTGGGAAAATCTACTGGGAGAAAATACAAGGCTGCATGATGGTCAGGAGGCTGGTGGGACAGCTAACTACTAGACAGCACTCAGAAGTGACAGGAAGACGAATTTTAGCTCAATAGGAAGAATATTTTAGCAATTAAAGCAACCTGGAATCGTGTATCGAAAGTAAGAAGAGGGGCCGGGCGCAGTGGCTCACACCTGTAATCCTAGCACTCTGGGAGGCTGAGGCGGGCGGATTATTTGAGCTCAGGAGTTTGAGACCAGCCTGAGCAAGAGTGAGACTTGTCTCTACTAACACTAGAAACAAATTAGCTGAACAACTAAAAATATACAGAAAAAATTAGCTGGGCGTGGTGGCACATGCCTGTAGTCCCAGCTACTCAGGAGGCTGAGGCAGGAGGATCGTTCGAGCCCAGGAGTTTGAGGTTGCTGTGAGCTAGGCTGACACCACGACACTCTAGCCTGGGCAACAGAGCGAGATTCTGTCTCAGAAAAAAAAAAAAAAAAGAAAATAAGAAGAGGAAATGTAGGCCGGGTGCGGTAGCTCACGCCTGTAATCCTAGCTCTCTGGGAGGCCGAGGCAGGCGGATGGTTTGAGCTCAGGAGTTCGAAACCAGCCTGAGCAAGAGTGAGACCCCGTCTCTACCAAAAATAGAAAGAAATTAATTGGACAGCTAAAAATATATAGAAAAAATTAGCCGGGCATGGTGGCGCATGCCTGTAGTCCCAGCTACTTGGGAGGCTGAGGCAGGAGGA